>JANFCV010000397.1:0-158345 GCA_024500475.1 Phthorimaea operculella | reverse complement strand
GCGTAATTTTGAAGTAGTATTTTGCTGTAAAAATTCGCCATCCTGAATCTATAATTTTTTAATATAGCCAGTGTCACTCGCGCTGCTGAGACGAATCTAACGACACCTTTTATGTCAAAATCCAACGATCCGTTTGGGCTGTAGACGGTGAAAAAGAATTTTCTTGTTCACATACATACCTACATAAAGCCGTGTGGTGCCGGCAGAGTAGAATAGCACCACCCCCTCTCTTCCCGTGGGGGTCGTAAGAGGCGACCGAGGGATAAACCCGACCCAAACAGCCTGGGCTGAACCTTTTTATGGTGGCGGTTAATCCACCACAAAAGCATTCCCAAGGAGGGTTGACGTCTGTTAGGCGGCCGGTCGTGAAATTAAGCCAAATCCTTTCTAACACGATTTTGTGTTCAACAAAACGTGTTGCGCCGACCCCAAGTAATTGGGATAACGGCAGGAAGATGATATGACATACATACCTACCTACATACTTAGTAAGTAAAGTATTACTTACATACATACATACTCTCGAAAAACATAACCCTCTTTTTGAGGCAGTCGGGTAAAAATGGCTTCGTTTGCGCTTGCTTACAACTTACATTATACCTATGTGGTAGTTAATGAAAACATCGATAAAAATATCGCTGAATGACTTGTACTGGCGCGGCGCTATGGCACCAGCCAATACATAAGCCAGGTATTCATTGGCGACAAAATCCCAGATACTTTGTATATTATACAATGTATCTGACTACGTATTTTAAACAATGTTCAAAATACGTACACATGGGAAACTTTGTTTATTAAACACTTCAGAAACAAAGTTCCCAACAAATGTTCTCACGAAATTGCCAGAAGAAACATAGTTTAAAATTCGCATTGGGAACATTTTTTGGGAACTTTTGTATTTATGCAATGTTTTGGAACTTTGTCCCAGAAATGTTCCCTAATGAATACTCGACTTTATGTTGTTTCTAAACTTACCTAAATCTTTGTTGATCTGTGACTCAGGCATTTCCAGTATGAGCTTGATGCGGTACGGTTGAGCGGCCATCAGCATGTGACTTCTCTTTGTCAGCTGGACGTGGGCTGATGGGAACGAACATATCCCCATATTCTCTTCACATGATCTGGAATATGTTTCAAGTTCATTAGCACTTGCCTGAAATTATGGTTTTAGCCCTCTGCATATATAAAATAAAATAATTAAAAATAGCCTTTATTACGTTGGAAAATTTTGAATTTTGTCATTATTTAATTTTGTAATACACTATGAATTTTACTATTATGTAATTAATTAATTTATTTATCAGGCCCTCTGCATACCAGGTCAAAAATGTTAATGTGCCTTACAAGGAAAGGTTTTATAGATCACAAATTCAAACTAAATTTTATTTGAAGTGGCATATAAGATTTTACTATATTTACATAACATTGACCATATTTTTATAAAATTTATATGTATACCTACCTATTAATTAAAAATAAATCAATGATTAAAAAATTAATCTTTAAATTCCAAAAACTTTTAGTTTGGGTATCTGATACCTCACCTCATATTGTTAGAGTTAGAGTTAGAAAAGTAACAACAACAAGTATTAATTAAATTCATTAATAATCTGACATCGGGTTTCATCAGGTAGTTGGACGACTCAGTGTCCTACACAACAAAAAGAAGCTTAACGATACAATTTCGAAAAAATATTTTGTTTGTAGTTTAAATAACAGCCATATTCTGTAAAAAATTGGAGAAATTATTCTAATAATAAAATAAGCTACTTCTACATACTTGACTTCTCCACCAATTTATTAGACTTTACTCTTTAACTCAATGAAGGGATGTATTATGTGA
Source organism: Phthorimaea operculella (assembly GCA_024500475.1). Taxonomy (NCBI): domain Eukaryota; kingdom Metazoa; phylum Arthropoda; class Insecta; order Lepidoptera; family Gelechiidae; genus Phthorimaea; species Phthorimaea operculella. Next base: position 156,499 of record JANFCV010000397.1, on the reverse strand, counting down.
CTTGTAGGTAGTCAGGGCAAGGGCTAGGGCGAATACTCACTTGAACTGCAGATGCACAGGTCGCACGTGCGTGACATTAGGCATGTACGTGTAGTAAAACACAACGTACATAAAAACGGAAATCCACAAAATTGCCGTGACAAATAGCGACACGACACCTATTCTGAACAACAACCGCGCACACTGTTTTATTCCCTTGTTCGTCCTCTAACTTCGCTGACCTATTGGACGGTCAAAAACTGTTTTATTATCTCTTGAACTGTCGAAGAACCGGATCTAAATTTGATTTGTGTGTGAATAGATAATGCAGTGAAACCAAGATTATTTTAATAGCTAGTGATAAAATTTAGGCCATGGGTCGTGGCCATAATAAAAGAGCCCCGTTTTTTGTCTTCTGATAAAGCTAACACCATTGATAAAGCACTTTGAATAATCAATCACTGTATTTTTATTTTCACTGTGTTGAGTACAAGTAGAAAACTATACACAAATGAAAGAAATGACATGACAGGCAGGCAAGACAAGCAAGTGTTATCAACCTGTCAAAAGGTCAATGGTCATTCACTGATAACTGCGTTTCGTTACGTTACTCAATGAAAGTAAGCGGCAAGGTGCCGATTTTTGAACTTTTCTGAAAATATTCAGTATTGTAAATAAAAGCTTTTATTCAAAGACCTTTAACAGGTATATATGCGAGGTATTTTTTTAGCAGGTGTTTAAAAAAATCTAGTGGTAGTATAGTGACTAAAATTATCGGTAGTTGGCGCTTTTTTTTTTTTCTCTAGTCTGCAACATGGCAATCTGTTTAAAAACAATGAGCCACTTGTTTGGCCGAATCTTATTCTTTCTGTGTTGTTGTATCATTCTTAGAGACGATCCAGTGATCTATCTCATAAACTGTTGTCAAATCTATGGGTCAGGTTCGATATACTGTGTCTTCTTAGTCTGGAGAAGCATATACTGCCTGTGCCCTCCAGTTTCGTGGCTAGCTCATTAACATGTTGAAATAGTCTGTTCTGATATCTTGTGCTGTACAGTGCTATTTCTTGCTTAACAGTCTTTACGCCTAGGTCCATTTGGATGTATTTGTTGCTGATGTATGGTGGTATGTTAAATATTATTCTTAATATTTTGTTTTGGAATCTTTCCAGGATTTCTAGGTTGCTGTTGCTCGCTGTACTTACAGTTGGATACTGTAGGTCCATATTGGCTTAAGGATAGCTTTGTATATTAATAATTTGCTGTTTTGTCAATTTTGAGTTTCTTCCTATAAGCCAGAGCATAGTTCTAATTTGGTGTCAAGCTGTTTTCGTTTTGTCCATATGTTTCCGCCATGTTAGTCGTCGATCTAGGTGCATACCAAGGTACTTGGCATTATCACTTTGGGGTATGTCTTCATGGTTTAGCTTACCGGCGGGCATGTTTCACGTCTTAATGTAAATGTTACATGTGTTGATTTGCTTTGATTAGCTTTATTCTCCAGAGATGAAGCCATTGCTCTATTTCTTGCAAGTGGTTCTGTAGGTTTTCAGAGGCTGTGACTGGGTTTACGTTTGACGATAGTATAGCTGTGTCATCGGCATAGGTTGCTATTGTAGTGTTTTCGCTTGTTGGCAGGTCAGCAGTGTAAATGAGGTAGAGGATTGGCCCTTATACTTCCCTGTGGCACTTGATTTGCACTCGTGTAGGTCTGAGTTTGCTTCATTGTATCTCACTTCAAAACAGCGTTTGTCAAGGTACGATTTTATTATGGGAAAGAATGAATGAGGCAACGTGTATTTTACCTTGTAGAGCAGGGATGTTGCGAATATCCGCATCCGCATCCGCATACGCGGAACATCCGCATCAATTTAGACATCCGCATCCGCATCCGCATCCGCAAAAATCGATGCGGATCTGATGCGAATGTGATGTGAAGCAGGTCAGACAAGAAAGAAAGGCGGGTCCGGCCATTGGCGCGTCGCGCGCTCGTGCTAATTGACCAATAAGTAATCAATCATTTTAATTTCGGTGTCTGTTATCTCGGGGAAGCCCCGCGCCTCTCTTTGTTTTTTGTGTTGTAGTGACAAGTTTTAATTTGTTTGTTTTCTTACTATTAAGTTTTTTGCTTTAATTATTGTATTTTTGCGTTGTAATATTGTTTACGTAGGTAACAATTACGTCATGTGAAGTGAGTGTTGCTTTGTGTGAACTGAATTATGCCTCCACCTACGCAGAGTAAATATGGACCTATTTTCAACCTGTTGAAAATGACAGAAATGACTTGTCTTTAAATTTTTCTCCCAAAACTTAAGTTTTTTGTACACATCTGCATCCGCATCCGCATCCGCGGATGTGTGCCCCCAGAAATCCGCATCCGCATCCGCATCCGCGGATGTGAAAAAATCTGCATCCGCAACAACCCTGTTGTAGAGTAGACCATCATGCCATACTTTATCGAAGGCCTGTGCGATGTCTAAAAAGACTGCTGAGCAGTATTGCTTATTTTCAAAGGCTCTGTTGATATCGTCTACTAGGCGATGAATTTGCTCGACAGTTCCGTGTTTCTCTCTAAAACCAAATTGATGTTTTGTATGACATTTTGCAGGTGAGGTTTCAATCTGTTAGAAGGATTTTTCGAACAATTTGCCCAGTACTGGTAGTAGACTAATGGGTCTGTAAGAAGATGTTTCAGTGGGAGGCTTTACAGGTTTGTGTATCATGACTATCTGAGCAATTTCCACTGGCTTGGGAAGTGTTCCAGTCTAATACAGGCATTGAATATGGCAATTATTAACATAATTCCTTTTCTTGGCATTTTTTAATATAGTTGCATCTATCAAGTCGTATCCTGGCGATTTACCTTCTTGAAGTTGTTTTATTTGTTTCACTAACTCCCGAGGGCTTACGCTTTGAGCGGCTGGCACATCTGTATCGGGGACTCGAGGTAGTTGTAAACTTCAGTGTCGTGTTCTTTCGTGTACTGCTTAGTGGTTAAACACAGTGTGCAGATGTTTTGCAAATGCTGTGGCTTTTTCCATATCTGATCTGGCCCACTTACCAATGTGGTTTTTAATAGGTGGGATGTGTTCTTTGGGGCCTTGTACTTTTCTCGTTGCCTTACAGAGAGTAGGGGCTTTATTTGATCATTCTTAGTCACCACGGTTGACCCATGAGCTGCTGAGTGGATAAGTTTGTTAAGATCTTCTATTGCCATTTCAATGTCTTCTACAGATTTAAATTTTATGTTAAGGTTAGCGTTTGCCTCGATTATTCCTTGGAAGTTCTGCCAGTCTGTGTTTTTGTTATATAATCTAGTGTATTTTTCATTTGTTATTTTACTATTTATATTGAGTATTACAGGAGTATGATCAGATGACAAATCTGTGCATAGTTCGACACTCATCTTGTGAGATTGAATGCCTTTGGAGATGAAAAAGTCCAAGAGATCTGGCACCTTATGCTTGTCAGTTGGCCAGTAAATAAACGGTAGATGGCGCTAGCAACAGATGTGCGCAAACGCTCGCAAGGTCCTTAGCAAAACTAACGTTCTTTCTAGTTTCTAGTAACAGCGTGGTATATGATTTTTTTTAATGCATATCCTAACTATCAAAACATCTTTCCTTGCTCGTAAACTCACTGACTGATTTAATTGCCATGCATGAACTAAATAATCGTTGTCAAAAAAGGGCTGTGTGTGCCTCCGCTGCCGGAACCGGTTCCCAAAAAAACTCGGGACGGGAACCGAGAAAAAAAATAAAGCTCTATGGTTATATTTTAAAAACTTTGGATAGTCTATGGTTGGGTGTTCTTGCAGTGGTTTTCAAGCGGTTGTTTGTGTTTATGTTATTATGTGTGAAATAAAAGTAAAGGTTCTTCGAAATATGAAAAAAAATGGACCTCCCATACTAAGTGACACACTTTTTCAGCATTTTTGTATGGAAGGTCCAAAAATTTTTTTTATAATTCGAAGAAAAGTTTCAAACAAAAGTTGTTGTGAGTAGATCACCCTCAAGAGATTTGTACTAATTAAATGTAACCCTATATTATTATACTCTGAGGATACAAGTTACGTACAGTTATGTTATTTAGAGATAAGTCACTTACACAGTTACATTCTTGTCACTTGTACAGTTACAAGTCACTAGCACAGTTGTTAAAGTCATTGGTTAGTTACAGTCACTAGCATAGCCAAATCACTTGCACAATTTACAAGTGGCTTGTAATTCATGCAAGTGTCATTGAAACTATGCAAGGACTACTTATAACTGTGCAGGTAACTGGTAATTATGCAAGTGACTTGAAACTATGCAAGTGAATTATAACTATGCAAGTGACTTGTAAGTAGCATGTAAGGATTTGTAATTATGCTTGGTTGCAATACATGAGACGCACTCTGCATAGTTACAAGTTACTTAACTTAAATATGCAAGTTAGTTGTAACATGTAAATGCAAGTGTCTTGTATTGTAACAAAAGGAGTGACTTGTAACCATGCAAGTCACTAGTAATTAGGCAAGTGACTTGTAACTGTGCATGTAACTTGTAACTATGCAAGTAACTTGTAAAGTAACAAGTCACTTGTAATCATGGAGACCTAAAGGTCGAAATTTGTTCTAAGTCCCAACTTTATATGGCAACGGCGGGTTTCGGTATCTGTTCCGGATGCCGGTACCGGCAGCTGTCCCGGGTGCCGGTTCCGGCAACTGTCCCGGCTGTCTCGAGTGCCGGTTCCGGCAGCTGTCCCGGGTGCCGGTTCCGGCAGCGGAGGCACAGCCGTCAAAAAAGACCAGTGCAACTCATTCAGCGACATCTATCCATTAAATACTAATAGATCAGTGTACTAAGTACTGAATTTTACTTTTTAATAAGTCCTGAAAAGGCTTCTCAAAAGTGAGCAAAAGTGAAAACGAAACGCTATGACATTTGGTAAAAAAAAGGAAAACAAGCACATCTGATCTTTCCAAAATTTAATAAAATTTGTTAGTATTTTCATGAATTAGTTTCTAATAAATGAACAAAAAAATGTTGTCGCGAATCCAGTATCGTGCCGCACAGTATATTCTCCGCAGGTTCTATAGTTCATCCACTAAACTTTACCTAAAAGATCAATTACCAGGAGCGGCTTACAGTCCAGAATTAGTTGAAAAAGAAGTTTATGAAAGATGGGAAAACCAGGGATACTTCCAGCCGGACCTCAGCAGCACAAAAACTCCGTTTAGTATGGTACTTCCGCCGCCCAATGTTACAGGAAAATTACATTTAGGTTAGTTTTTTGTTTTTATTTTACTGGGTACTAGAGGCCAGCCTAGTGGTTGGTTTGTGGCCCACATGAATGAAAGATTCTTTGGTTGAGGCACAGGTTAATGTGTATGGAGTGGGGCTGCACAGAAAAATGTATTTTTGGTACTTAGATAAGTTTTAACCACTGGATTCCCATTACAAACTACCATTCTCCACTGGAGATGCTGGGTTTCTCAAGGATCGTTTGCCTCAAACACTTTTCTCTGCAGCCCCAAAATCGGCCCCGCTTTTTTGATGTCAATGGAAGGAGTGGCCTGTATACAACAACCTTACCAAAGTTTATTTTTTTGGAATAAGATACCTATCTTTCCCAGTTAAACCCAGTTTTCATAAAGGAACAGTTGTTTGATACCTTTAGCAGCATAATGTATTATTTGCAAAATGTGAAGTTTTCACAAAAAACTTTCCTTTCATATAATTTCATTGCTTTAAGAGCTGCCATACATTGATTTTCCAGAATTCCCTAACTATATACCTTTATTACTATACTTATTTGAGGAGTTTTTAAATACTTACTTTCTTTTGCAGGCCATGCATTAGGTTGTACGATTCAGGATGTAATTGTGCGACGACAGAGGTCTATGGGTAATAATGTGCTGTGGGTACCAGGAACGGACCATGCTGGTATTGCAACGCAGGTAGTTATACAAACATACATATTTCAATGTTTTGGGATTTTTAATGCACTCACAGTGCTATATTGTTTTCATAAATAAGACAATTTATAAATTTATAAGCAACCACTGGGATTTGAACCCAGAACCATGGGGTACCGTCCCACTGCTCTGCCAACTGAGCTACGGGTGCCTGGTGGGTCCTGATGCACAGCATGAAAAGGCTGTTAACGCCAATTATGAAAAAAAAAAAATTGAGAACCATTCAGAAGACTGTGTCTCACCATAGTGACAGGTTGTCTACCTGTCGCCTAAAATTGCAATAAGATCAACTCTTAAATCCCTTAGTCGCTTCTTACAACACCCACGGGAAAGAAATGGGGTGATGCTATTCTAAGATGGCACCACACAGCAGGTAGTTATTGTTTGTTTTATTAATGTTTAGTTTTCGTATAAAATGGGCGCGCGGTGCTGGCAACACTGCTCTGTCATAGTGTCACGTCCTCTGCCGTCGCTCGCTAGCGTTGTTGAAGCGAATTTTAGTTTTAAGTGGTGTAAAATTAGGTGTTTTGGCGGTTTTCTGTGTGCTATTTGCCACAAGCCATGGCTTCCTGTGCGGTGGGGAAGTGAACCAAGTGAATTTTGGTTTCGGCTTTTGATTGAGGCCAACGTGGTCGCCGGTAACATAACCTCACTTTGAGTCGTCGCTCGCGTCGTGGCTGATAGCTACGTATTTTAATTATAAATGATTGAGGCCAACGGGGCCGATTTCTCATTCGGAGAGAAATCTTTAGTTATTTTGTGTTAAAAACATTATGTGATGTCGAACTGTGAACTATAGTGCAAATTGAGGAAAGGAGTTCTAGAACGAGCGGATGTTCCAGTGCTGTGAGTTTAGGTTATTCCTATTCCTGCGCTCCTAAAATATCCTGAATACCTGATTCCTGTCATACTTAAACTCACAAAGAAACGGCGTCATCGTTTGCTCGGTAAGCAATTCGTTGCTGGGCCCTGTTTAAGTAGATTTTGGAAACAAGAATTTCTCGGCCGGAAACTTTCCGGAACAAAATTTCTCATTAAATTTATTTTATTTAGCTATAGTAAAGAGCACTACGAATCGTAGTCAAATGTTGTTCCGAGGCTGATCGACCATTTAGTTTTAGATTTTAACATAACTTTAATTTGCTTCCACTGCGCTAAGATCAGCTTCGGAATCAAACATTTTTGGTAGCAGAGCGTGGTTGCTTTATTGCAACATAGTTAGCCGTACTTTAGTATTAAGCGTGTTTTTATATTACCCACATATTTTATTAATTTTGGAAAATATTGTTTCGGTTTTTTGTGACTGTATTGTTTGCCTAGTGAACGGTACCTTATCGGTAAGGTCTAGGCCAGTCAACTAACATTTATTTTGTGGTATTTGTTTATTGGTTTTCGTTTTATTAAGTCGAGTGTGTAAAAGTTGGTACCATGGCCCTCGATCGCCAGGTATAAGGCTGCTATAAAGACAGAATTAAGGTGGTTTACTACCACAGCGGCAATGATCGGCCGCGAGGACCGGGAGGACGCGCTTTGAAAAGTGCACTACAGGCAGATGAACGGGTTCGGGTTGTGTCGGAACACCTCACAGAGTGCCTCATGCTCTTGAGGAAGCTCCTAACCCTGAAGATAAGGAGCTGGTTGAGGGCGATGTAAGCCAGTGCTTGAGCTGGCACAGGACATTGGCAGCTGCGGACATATCTAGGCGACGTGACGGAAAGGAAAAGCCATTCCGTGGTAAAGTGGGACAAGGATTACAGGTGCCTCTTCCGCCTGTTACGGTTCCAGTCTTTGCAGGCGATTACGCCGACTGGCCGGCGTTTGAGGACCTGTATAGCAGTGTGGTCCACACACGGACGGACATAACGCCGGCGTACAAGATGGCTCAGCTGATGTCCAGGCTACATGGAGAGCCTGCGAATTGCTGACGCATTTGGCTGTCTCGGATAGCAATTATGAGGTGGCGTGGAAGATCCTTACCGACCGGTATCGAAACAAGCGCCTGATTGTAGACAGGCTGTTAGACCAGTGGCTGTCAATACCAACCATAACGCGAGGTACGGACCTCCGCGAGAAAATCTTCCACCCAGTCAGTGTCGCGGTCAGCGCACTAGAGCGACAGGGTTTGCCAGTGGCGGGCTACGGTTATATCTTGGTCCACACAGTGCTTCGCCGCCTGCCGAGCGAAATGGTCGCTCGATTCGAGCAGCTACATGGGGCAAGTCCTCGACCACCTCCCGACCTACGAGGATCTGAAGTCGTTCCTCGAGGCCGAAAGCAGGCGAGTGGACGTCCAGGCTGGTGCCCCTCGCAAGGAGACCTCTGCCCTCGCCACCCGGAACGGCCGGGTGCACCGGCGCGAGGAGGCAACAGTGGGCAACCCAGGCGGTACAACACCGCATTGGAATCAGGTGTGCCTACTGCAGGGAGACAGGCCACGGGGTGGCAGCGTGTCAGGAGTTTGCTGCGCAGCGGGTTCAGAGGAGACGGGGTGTGGCACAGCAGAGGCGTTGGTGTTTTCGGTGCCTGGGGCCGCATCAGGTGCGAGTGCCCTTCAAGCACCAACTGTAGGTACTGCCAGGTGCACACCATCCGCTGCTCTGCATGAATCGCTCCGGAGGCGCCGGGGGCAGCGCTGGATCGGATCAGCGAAGGAGCCTGCCCACCAAGGAGGGAGCAACGCTCCACCCCCTCCAAGGAGGAGCCCACCTCCGCATCGGTCACAGGGACAGGCAGGGGGACGTCAACAGACGGAGCCCACTTACCCAAGGACGTGGGGACGATCCCCACCACGGCAGCAGGTGCCGGATTGGGGAAGAGCGGCACAGGAACGTGGCCAGGACACCCATCCCAGGTACGGGATTCAACGGGCGGGTGTCAGGGGAGCACTAGGCAGCCACCAGGGTACATGCAGTATTCTGCGGGCTTGAGCCACCTGGTTGGGTCTCAAGACCCACGCATGCCCCGCCTATGCCTGAGTACCCGCGGCTACAGGCGCAACCTCGGTACGGACGTTTGCCGTCGGGGTACTATAGAACTCCAGCCATGGCCTTTATGGGCAGACCTCCCTACCAGCAGGAGTGGACCCATACACAGGTTTGGGTAGTGAGGGATACCCCGCGGGACGCGGCCTCACCGCGTTTAGATTCCCGCTAATCGCCGCCTACTCATCAGCTTCGGCCCCGTCCAATCACGGTACTTTTGCCAACGGCTAAGATTTGGGTATGGGGATACGGTGGCCGGACCATTCAAGTAAGAGCCCTACTGGATACAGGGGCTCAGGGATGTATTGTATCGAGTAAGCTGGTGAGTAGGCTAGGCCTAAATGTACGGCCAAGTGAGGATGAAGCTGTAGGCATCGGGGGCCTAAATGTGCCTGACATTCGGGGTCAGACGAACTTTGAGTTCGCATTAGGTAGCACATGTACAGGGGTCAGCTATCAAGTCTCAGCCGTGGTGCTGGATGAAGTGGTTGGGAAACTCCCTCAGGTTAGGTTACCACCAACGGTACGAGGGTTAACCACAGGGTTGGAGTTAGCTGATCCTGATTTTGATACTCCTGGTACGGTGGACGTACTCGGGTCAGACGTCCTCGGAGATTATGGTGCGGTAGGAAGAAGGTACTCCAGGAAACTGGTTTGGTGGCCGTAGATACCACAGGGGTATGTTGTTTTCGGCCCAGTTTGAGACCTCAGGACCTACCAGAAGGGGATCCGGTCCTCTATGGTAGTGTGCTGTCAGAGGTGCTGCAGAGGTTTTGGGAGTTCGAAGAGCGCCCACGGCGGACAGACGGAAGCCAGAGGATGACGAGTGCGAGTTGTTCTATCAATACAACACTGCGAGATGCCCGTCAGGCAGATTCGTGACCAGGCTACCTTTTCTCCCAAACCGCCCGCTTTAGGTAGTTCGCGACAGCTCGCGGAACGGAGACTACTCGGAATGGAGCGGAAGATGAGGCGAGACCCAGCACTTCGGCAGAAGTATATAGAATTCATGCGGGAATATATTCAATTGGGCCACATGTCGGTGTCCAGCCTGGATTGGAGGTGTGTCGAGCATTATTACATTCCACACCTGGCTGTCTTGAAGTCACCTGAGGCGAAAATACGGGTGGTGTTTGACGGTTCTGCTCCTACTCGAATGGTGTGTCTGTGAACCAATGTTTGCACGCGGGTCCTAAATTGAACCGGGACATTGTGGACATTCTCACAGACTTTCGGTTACACCAGGTAGCGTTCGTCGCAGACGTCAAAATGATGTTTCGCCAAACCATGATACATCCGGATGACCGTCGGTATCAGCTGATTTTGTGGCGTGAGAGCCCAGATGAGCCGATGGTCACATACGAACTTAACACGGTGACGTATGGACTTAAGCCAAGTCCGTATTTGGCAGTACGTACGCTGAGAGTTGGCCTCACAGGAAAGGGTAAGATATCCTCGAGCCGCAGCAGTACTGGATCGCGACGTCTACGTGGACGATATCTGCACGGGTGCTGATAGCGTGGAGCAGGCGCTAATTCTACGAGACGAGTTGATCGCGATCATGGGTTCAGGAGGTTACGAGTTGCGGAAATGGTTGTCCAGTTGCCCAGAGCTCCTGGCCGGTTTGCCAGGCGAGTTCCATCAGGACCCGCACCTCTTTGAGAACCCGGACAATCCAAACACGTTGGGCATCCTCGGTGTGACGTTCGATCCTAGCGGATGGATCGCCCCGGTTACGTTCATGGCGAAGTGCTTTTACAAAGGTTGTGGCTAGCCAACTTAGGATGGGACGACCAACTCTCCGGAGAGTTGTTGAAGGATTGGCTCAAGTTTGTGACCACCTTACCAGGGATTGTGCACATCGCGATACCCGCAAGTTAGTCCCATCGGTGGGATGTAAGGCTACCCTACATGGGTTTTGTGACGCCTCGAGCGAGGGTACGCGGCAGCTGTATACCTTCGGACAGCAAGTTCAACGGAACTGTGCACGTGCGTCTGGTTATGGCCAAAAGTAAGGTGGCACCAGTCAGAACTAGATGGACCATCCCCAAATTGGAATTGGCAGGGGCAGCTCTTCTAGCGCGCTTGCTAAATCATGTAACCTGCAATCTGCGTGGTACCATCAACTTGGATGAAACGGTGTACGCGTGGACTGACAGTCGGATAGTTCTGTGCTGGTTGCAGACGTCGGTACATACACTTGAGGTTTTCGTGGCAAATCGGGTGTCACAGATTACGGGGTCGGAAACTCCGTTAGTGTGGAGGCACGTACCGGGAGAATGGAACCCAGCGGACTGCGCTTCGCGCGGGTGCAGGGCACCTGATTTGGTGAGTCACCCACTGTGGTGGGGACCTCAATGGCTGACTGAGTCGCCGCAGGAATGGCCATTCAACGAGTGCAGGGCGCCGCTTGGGCCACCTGATCGAGGTTTGCGAGTGAACGGGGCAACTCGTACCGAAGCCTAACCCAGCTTTCTTGCTGGAACGGTATAGCTCCCTCGACAAACTTCTTGGGGTGACAGGTTGGATCAAGCGGTTCGTGAACAACTGCAGGAAGCCTCAAGCAGAACGGAACTTTACACCTGTCCTCTCGCCTGCGGAGCGGAATGCGGCTCTATGCTCATTGGTTAGAGTCGTCCAGGCGGAACATTTTGAAGAGGAGGTCAGGCTGCTCAGGGATGGACGTGGAAAGCTGAAGGGAGGAATTGTGCGCCTCAACCCATTCCTGGATGAGCAAGGTATGCTCAGGGTTGGAGGCAGACTTCGAACGCTAGCCTGCCCTTTTCGGCTCGGCATCCACTGTTACTTCCAAAAGGGGACCCTTAGTTGAGCTCTTAGTCAGGGATCGTCATGAGAAAAACTCGCACGCGGGCTGTAATGCGCTATTGGCCATTCTACAGCGCGAGTTCTGGATCTTATCGGGACGACGAACGGTACGTAGCGTTGTGTTTAGGTGCTTGCCTTGTTACCGCTTGAAGGCAGCCACAATGCAGCCACAGATGGGAGATCTTCCACCGGACCGGGTGACGGAGGCCTGGACGTTTGCAGGTGTGGGAACGGATTTTGCAGGCCCTTTCATGGTAAAGGCATCACGCCTACGGAACGCAAAGTCTATCAAGGCGTACTTGTGCGTGTTCGTGTGCCTAGCCACCAAGGCCGTCCACTTGGAGCTCGTGGCCGACCTATCTACGGAGGCCTTTTTGGCAGCGCTGGAGAGATTTACGTCGCGACGAGGGCGACCAGCGCTGATCAGGTCGGATTGTGGTACCAACTTTAAGGGTGCTGATCGGTGTATGAAGGAAATTGTAACGTTCTTAAGGGAGAACGAAGAAGCCATCAGCACGGGCCTCCCGTCAGGGCATTACCTGGGTGTTCGATCCACCAGCGTGCCCTCACTGGGGTGGTATTTTTGAAGCGGTTGTAAAGTCCGCTAAGACGCATTTGTTGCGCGTTGTAGGGTTAACAATTTTGACTTTCGAGGAGCTGGCGACCGTGTTTTGTAAAATTGAGGCTGTACTCAATTCGCGTCCTTTGTGTCCGCTCAGCTCAGACCCAAATGATTTAGAGGCCCTGACGCCAGGGCATTTCTTAATTGGCCGCCCACTTAACGCCTTGCCGGAATATCCCTATACGGAGGTGAATAGCAATCGTTTGTCGCGTTATCAGTTGTTGCAGCAAATGACTCAAAACTTTTGGAAGCGTTGGTCGCTTGAGTACTTGCACATTCTGCAGCAACGCCTTAAGTGGACGGACAGGACTGAACCCCCCTGCATTGGGGATCTCGTTCTGGTTAAGGATGCCAACCTACCGCCACTGCGTTGGCGCCGGGGGCGCATTCTCAACCTGTTTCCGGGTAGTGATGGCACTCCTCGAGTTGCAGAAGTTCAGGTGGGGATTCAGTCCTTAAGCGAGCAGTAGCTACATTATCACGCCTGCCATATAGAGCGGACCGATGGGTCGGTCCGGGCGGGTGAATGTTTAGTTTTCGTATAAAATGGGCGCGCGGTGCTGGCAACACTGCTCGTCCGTGTCGTCCTCTGCCGTCGCTAGCGTTGTTGAAGCGAATTTTAGTTTTAGTGGTGTAAAATTAAGGTGTTGGCGGTTTTCTCGTGCTATTTGCCACAAGCCATGGCTTCCTGTGGTGGGAAGTGAACCAAGTGAATTTTGGTTTCGGCTTTTGATTGAGGCCAACGTGGTCGCCGAAAAAACATTATGTGATGTCGAACTGTGAACTATAGTGCAAATTGGAGGAAAGGAGTTCTAGAACGAGCGGATGTTCCAGTGCTGTGAGTTTAGGTTACCCTATTCCTGCGCTCCTAAAATATCCTGAATACCTGATTCCTGTCATACTTAAACTCACAAAGAAACGGCGTCATCGTTTGCTCGGTAAGCAATTCGTTGCTGGGCCCTGTTTAAGTAGATTTTGGAAACAAGAATTTCTCGGCCGGAAACTTTCCGGAACAGAATTTCTCATTAAATTTATTTTATTTAGCTATAGTAAAGAGCACTACGAATCGTAGTCAAATGTTGTTCCGAGGCTGATCGACCATTTAGTTTTAGATTTTAAGATAACTTTAATTTGCTTCCACTGCGCTAAGATCAGCTTCGGAATCAAACAATTAAACTATAGGTGTTGGAAACTATTAAAGAAGGGGACCCAGGCAAATATTATTGTTGACATCTTGCTTAAATGTCATGTAATATGAAAAAGACGCAAACAATAATGTTGCCATTTCGGGTCCCCTTCTTTTGTGAACCGGGTTATACTATCTTTCGGCTTAGAGGAAGCACAGTCAAGTCTTGGCTCCAATAAAACCCTTGTTCTCTCTTTGAACAGAGATATCATACAGGGTGATAATTTAAATGCGTGCCATAATGCCTTAAGTACTTAAAGATAGGTCCAGTATCAATAAAGGAACACCTAAAACATTATTTAAAATACTAGTTAAAAATAGTTTATTTTAAAATTTGTTTTTTGTATTTATTAGGCGCGTCCATAACAAGCGAGGCTGCTCAGATTCTTAGTGCCTCGCGAGGCAAACGACCAAAAAATTGTGGCTCACCTGAGGCAATACAGTCTTTCCCGTAAGGGCACGCGGGGCCCTTGCCCAGGGCCCCTTCTTCAGGGGGGCCCCGAACGATCAACAATCTCTCTTGACAATATCTCTAAAATACGCGCACGCAACTCTTTTTACTTTTTGTTGCTTTTTAGCGTGAAAAATTGAGCTCGCTCCGCTCGCTATACGACTTTCTTTGTCTACGTTTTTTATACAAGAGGGCCCCTTCATTGCCCCCACATATATTATGACTGCCCTGACCTGAGACAATATGGGCGAACGCGCGCGGGCCGAGCCAAAATCAAAGCGCCCAGACTTTTGCCTATTAGTTTATTTAGGCGTCCAAATAGGGGCGAATTTGGCTCGCCTGCGCACGAGCTTACGCCGCGCGAGGCAGTGAGCAGACGAGTAGCCACGGGCAGTGTGGACGCGCCTATTCGCGTGCGCATTCGTTCGAGCATGAGCGATCAACGGCTCACGCGGTCAAACTAAAAAACAACTAGGATATTATCTAAGTCAAACTAAAAAACAAACCAGGCGTGCACACTGTGGCGACTATGGCCCGGCCGGTGACTTATCGGAAGTCCCTTTGCAACAAAGTCGACTGTGTGCACGTGATCTTACTATTACTCCAAGCAAAAAACATTCAAAAATATATTTCATTGTTACAGAGTGTTGTTGAGAAACATCTGAGAAGCACTAAGCAAATAAGCAAAGATTGTCTCGGTCGTGAAAAGTTCAACGACGCTGTATGGCAATGGAAAAAAATATATGGCGACACCATCACCCAACAACTGCGTACTCTAGGCTGCTCGCTAGACTGGTCTCGAGAGATATTCACTATGGACGAAGAACGGAGCAAAGCTGTAAACACAGCCTTCAAAAAACTTTTTACAAAAGGATTAATTTATAGAAAAGAGGCAATGGTTAACTGGTGTCGAGCTCTCAACTCGACCGTCTCAGACAGGGAGGTAGAAAACATAGAAATCGATGGCCCGACGGACGTTAAACTGCCGGGCTATGTGAAACCAGTAAAGTTCGGACAGATTTACAATTTCGCGTACAAAATATTTGGCACCGATTGTAAAGAAGAAATAGTGGTGTCAACTACGAACCCTGAAACAATGCTTGGTGATACCGCGGTTGCAGTGCATCCAGATGATCCCAGGTAGATAAATTTATTGGTATTTTAAGGCGAGGATCCACGCAGAAAAATACGATTTCAAGATTAGGGTTGAGGGGGGGTGAGATGCGGGTAGCGGGAGGCTGGTTTCACCGGGAAGACCGTCCGACTTTTTGAATAAAATTTGGTTTGTTGAATTAAAGTTAGTAAATCAGCTAAAACCCTTTAGTAATAGCGCTCGGGAATTAAATGAGGAATCTTGTACTATAAAAAACTTAAGGAAAATAGTAGTAGTGTTACATAAAAATTGAAACAAAAAAATTTTTTTTGCTGTTGTTGTAATTTTTTTTATACAAAAAATATCAATCAAACCTAGAAAATAAATACTAATAGCTGTAGAGCATTTCTTTGGGTGCGTTGTACATTTTTTTGAGGTCACAGTAACCACAGTAAAGGGCTTAAAAATTGAATCGAACGCAACGCTTTTCTGCGCTTTCCCTCGAATCCTGGCCTTAATGCACTCAACTCACAGTGCTATATTATTGCCCTAAATGAAAATATGAAATTGAAAAAATTACAGTTTAATTACAGTACTTTCTACCAGATTTCAGCTAGATCGTCGCTTGGAGGCAAGTATCAAGAGATTGAAATTTGGCAAGCATCGATTGGTGCATCGATAGCTCAGTGGCAGAGCGATGAGGAGTAGACTCATGCGGCCCGAGTTCAAGCGCCGACCGATGCATGACGATTTTTTCAATTTCATATTTTTATTTACCAGGTAGATTAATTCATAGTACCGTCTTGGAGCTGTAAATTTGTGACAAATATTCTTACCGGCACAACTAACCAAACACCAATATCGGTTCTATATCGCATCTGTAGATGAAGATTTCGCTTTCCCATTCTCAAAATATACAAGTCCTGTTTCCAAGTCCAAAATTCTCAAAATACAAAAATTACTGTAGGTGCGCTTTTGCTTCCTCTTACGTCAAGAGCTATTAAAAACTAATAATAAACTAGTCAAGAAAGGAAGCAAATCTTTCACTCTCTTTTTTCTTTTGTTTCTTTCGTTATTCCTCTTCTGATACATAACAGCTTTATCTCATAACTCAAGTTCCTACATTCAATATCTTTTCGAAAATAATCATAACGTAAATTGTTTTCAGATATGCACATCTCGCCGGCAAAAGATTAGACCACCCGTTCAAAAATGAAACAATCCCAATTATTTTCGACGATTTTGTCGATATGAATTTCGGTACTGGCGCCGTTAAAATTACTCCAGCCCACAGCAAAGTCGACTACGATGTAGCCACCAGACACAACCTGGAGAGGCATCAAGTTATCGACGAAACAGGGACTATGATCGACGCAGGACAATTCACAAACATGGACAGATACCAATGCAGAAGTAAAATAATCGAAAGTCTAACGGACCTAGGTTTAATGCGGATAAAACTACAAAAATGACGTTACCTGTTTGCGGTAGAACTGGTGACGTGATAGAATATTTACCAAAAGAGCAATGGTTTATTTCATGTAAATCCATGAATTCAAAAGCGAGAGAGGCCGTCGAAAAGGGGCAGTTAAAAATACTGCCAGAGAAATTTAAGCAAAACTGGTACAACTGGACCGATGACGACAGAGACTGGTGCATTTCAAGACAGCTGTGGTGGGGACACCAAATACCGGCCTATAAATGTTCTTACCATGATCGCGTTCTGTGGGTATCTGAATATACAGAAAAAGCAGCGAGAGAGGAAGCAGCTAGAGTATTATCAGTTAGCCCTGAAGAGGTAACTGTCGAAAGGGACCCAGATGTTTTAGACACGTGGTTTTCATCCGGTATTTATCCATTCACTTTAGATGGCCGAAGAATACAATCGACTTCAAAAGTTCTACCCATTGAGTTCTGGCTACTGGCCACGATATCCTCGGTTGTGGGTCCACAGGATGGTTATGCCGGATTGGAACTGACTGACTGATTGTCGATAACATCCTTTGCACGGAATCATGTGACAATAAAGGCGCAAAGATGTCCAAAAGTAGGGGAATGTAATAGACCCATTGATGTGATAAAAGGAATTTCATGGAGGATCTTAGAGAAAATCCAAATATGCACAAAACAGGAGCCTTGAGTAAGGAGGAACTGAAGAGGGCGTTGGCTTATCATAAGTCAAACTTTTCCAACACGGCCGGAATCCCGGAGTGCGGCGTCGATGCTTTGAGATTTACGCTTCTATCGTATGATGTCAAATCGCATTTCGTCAACTTTGACGTCAGTATGTGCCATGCGAACAAACTGTTCTGCAATAAAATATGGCAGAGCGTCAAATATACGCAAGGAGTTTGTTCCAAACTACCCCTTTGCATTGATGATATCTCACAAAGCAATTTGACGTTGTTCGATCGATGGATTCTGAGCAGATTAGCTGATATGGTGGAAAAAGTAAATAAATATTTAGACAATTATGATTTCCACCTAGCAACAAAATGTATTAGAAGCCATATTTATAACGAATTTGTGATACGTATGAAGCCACGAAACCTGGTTTTAAGGATAATAACAATATCAAAGTTGATACTGCCACGCTACACTCTACTGCAGTTCTGAATACATCTTTGAGATGTCTAAGCCCTTTCATGGTTTACTTGGAGGAAGCAGTAATACCTACAATACCGCAATTTGAAAACAATATCATTATCAACTATGATGACAAAGAAATGCTTAGATTTTCCACAACGTGAAGATTTTGAAGTTTGGCGCAATCCTGACGAAGCACGAGTGGAAAACTTTTTGAAACTGCACGAATTGTCAGAGAACTAAAAGGCCTGTGTGGAATGTCGAGCAAATGCGACCGGCTGTATTACTAAAAACAAACGATGACGATCTAAAAACGGATTTAAAGAGCAACATGGCAGTTTTGTTGAATTTAGCACGAAGTTGTTCTTGAGTTTGAAAATACTGATGACAAAAAGTATATCTAAGCCACTTGAATCCTAATTCAGAGATTTGTGTAGAAATATTAGGCAGCGATGTACAAACTGCACTAAAAACTGCAAGCGACAAATTAAATCTAAAATAAGTAAATTAGAAAGCAATTAGAAAGTTTAGAAAAGGTTTTCAACTTCACAATATTTGTTTACTGATGTGAATCAACAAGAATAGCCGAAAAACAAAGTATAGAAAGTAAGAAACAGGAATTAAAACAATTGCAATCGATCTACAAAGGTTATCAGATGAAAATAATAATAAACTGTAAATCAATAAACACTTAGGTTAGCTAGTTGAATATTTTATGTCTAGATACTACACATAAAACGCGAATACCAAATGTATTTATTTAACTTGCTGGCAATTCTGAAATAAAGATGGACGTTTCTTATATAAAAGTAAAATGGACTTACGTCTGTAAAAAAACGAGACTGATAAAAACTTGATGAAGTCTTGCATGTTAAATACATTAAATTGGAGACGTCTTCTCTCGTGTAGGCCATGAATAATTTTCAAGTTCAAACTTCCATGTACTTACTTACCTACCTCACATACAAACATGTTGAAAATATGAGTCACTTTGTATAGGAGATACGATTATTTTTCATATTTCGAAGTTCAAAGTAAATTATCAAATTAAAGTTGTCCAATTTTGTGTGTAGAACATGCTCTTTATAACATTTGTATTTAATTAAATTTGTCCCTATCTTAGTAAATGTCACGTTTATTTATGTCTATGGTTTTTCGCAATTTCTAGTCAATGTAGTTAGTCATCATTGTTTTCACCATCGCCTTATTTGGACAGAAAACGCACATTATTTTGCGTCAAATTATAAGACTTTGTCCTTAGTCCTTTTCTAAACCTATTGGGAGAAAAAGACAGCGCTTATTTTAGGTAAGTTTAGATATTTTATTTCCTGAATTGCGACCAGTGTTAAAATAAATGAAGACAGTATTTTACAACATACAGTACTTTTATTTATAAACAAAATTAAAACTCTGTTAATTGACCAACAACGGAGGCCTCATAAGAAAATGTAATAACTGGAGTTAGGTACATACTTATTCCCTAGGATAGGTTGAGAATCGAAGATCAATATTCGAAAAAATGCCATAATTACAACATTTTGAAAGGCAACTACACATACAGGGTGTTAATTTAAATGCAAAAGGGTAGTTCAACGTAAGCGACAATAGCGCCACTCAGTGAAATAAAAGTGAAACTCACTGAATACGCAAGTGATTGGGATATCATATCACACAATGAATTAACGACAATAACTAACAACGAAGATTTTTATGAATCAGAAACATTGGGAAAACTGCACTAAAGTTATGTTGCCGAAATTGCAAAGTATACATAACTCATGGATACCAATTTTTATCTATTTATTCCTTGTGGTCAGTTGTTGTCCAGATGACCAGCGTGTTCAGTCAGGGACTTTTGCTTTTTTGGGGGGCCACGAGTCTGACGTTTAGCCTTAACACGCATTTAATTTAACATCCCCTGTATTACGAATTTGAAAATTGAAATTCGACGCTAAACCCGTCTCCAAGAACACATACCCAAACTTATATCAAACAATAACTAACCGACTAAAATGGCGTAAGTAAATTTGGTATAAATTCATTTAACATAATCTTACACTTCAAGATTTCTATTATACTGGGTGTTACAAAACAACCAATAAAACTGAAAGGAGGTCAAGGTAGTCGTAAAACTGAACAACTTTCCCTATGGAACATAGGTCGAAATATGAAATAAAATTTGGACCTCCCCTAAAGAATGAACTCCATTTGTATGGGGGGTTTTTATGGGTTGGTTTGTAACACGTTGTATGTAAAGGTTGAAATCAGACATGAAATTGAACAATTTCGCAGCAAACGAAAAAAAAAATGTAAATGGAGTCAGCTGATCGTGATTTTGTATGGGAGGTCGATTTTTAGGGTTTCGTACTTTACTAGAAAGCCTTATTTTATTGTCGTCTCTTGACACTACATTTCTAGGGAAAGGTTGTTCAGTTTCATGGTCTACGGATATTCGGAGAGCTGTCCCTTACACCCCGTATTTTATGTAATAGATAGTTTGGAAAGGTTCTTATGCAAGAAAAGCAACTTATTATTTAGATATCTTCTGCTTCGGTTTAATACTTATACCGGGTGTAAGGAACGGTAAACCGGAAACTTTGCAGGCATGATCAGATTATAAAATAAAAACTCGGAACAACTTTTTCTTAGCAGGCATGATCAGATTATGAACTCGGAACAACTTTTCTTTGCAGGTATGATCAGATTATGAACTCGGAACAACTTTTCTTTGCAGGTATGATCAGATTATGAACTCGGAACAACTTTTCTTTGCAAGTATGATCAGATTATGAACTCGAAACAACTTTTTCTATGGGGGCTATGTACTATAATACCTGATAGCCGATCTCAACATTCGAGCCAATCAATTGAACACAATTTATACAAGCCGGTCTACAGGCGCGGTCACAGGGGTCATAGGTCATGACCCCCTGAAATCCAAGAAAAACTACTGTGTATACTGTGTAAATTTGCTTATTTATAGAGTGAAAAGTCGGCTCGCTTCTGCTCGCAACACATACACCTTTTTACCTGTTTTACATCTACGCTAGTACGAGGCCTCTCACCTTTATAACGCGTAGCTGAGTCGCTTCGCTCGCTGTACATGTATCTTAGTCTGTTTTTCACTGGCTGCCAGTTTTTAAGCTCACATGTCATTTAGTGAAATGAGGCTGCCTGCCGCTCGCGATACGTCCGCCTACTTGTGCCTTATTTATAACGGAAAAATTCAGCTTACCCAGATAAATATCTAGAGCATGCGCCTATGACATTATGCCTATGCATAGGCACGCAGTAGGAAATTTTTCTTAAATCTAAAATGTGGATAAAAAACATGGTTCTAAGGTATTTCAGCCGCCATGACCCCCCCTGAAACTGAGGGCTGTGACCGCGCCTGCCGGTCTAAAAAGGTTCTCGGTGTATGATTCTCTATTTTCTCGAAAATTTGCAGTTCTATACAGTTGTGTGTGGTGTACCTATATCGGGCGACTCATTATTTATGTTTTGGGATTTCAACGCATTCACAGTGCAATATTATAATTACTCTCATATTTAGTGCCGGTGTATAAATTTGTACAGTCGGTGTATAAAACTGAAATGTTTTAATGTTGTGTTTTGCTTTTGCTCGTGAGCGACAAACTATGCAGAAGCTAAGGTAGGTACATTATACTCAATAGAAAATAAGAAATTGAAAAAATTATCAGCGACCGCCGGGACTTGAACCCGGGACCGTACGGAACCGTCTCACTGCTCTGCCAACTTGAGCTACGGGTGCCTGGCTGCCTCTTGATGCTCGTCTAGAAGGGACGATTATTTTTTTGAAACAAAAAACAGCCAAACCACATCGCGCTGCAAGTTTTCGAGATATTTATTAGAGAATTAATCTCTGAAAACACTTTTGGACAACCCTGTATAATAACTTTACATCTTAAAAATTAAAGTTACTTATAGCTAAAAGGACATCTTTAACACGTTTCACAAACAGGCAAACACACTTATTCAAAAACATAACCCTCCTGAGCCAGTCGGGTGTAAATACAGTTGTTGTACAAAACTGAAATGTTTTAATGTTGCGTTTTGCTTTTGCTCGTGAGCGACAGGCAAACTATACGGAAGCTAGGTTAGATCAGAGATAGGGCACTGTAGGCCAAATCTCTGACCTGACGACACTGCAGGGCCCGATCTCTGACCTGACGACACTGCAGGGCCCGATCTCTGACCTGACGACACTGCAGGGCCCGATTCCCGACATGACGACACTGCAGGGGCCCGATCTCTCATGACACTGCAGGGCCCGATCTCTGACCTGAGACACTGCAGGCCCGATCTCTGACCTGACGACACTGCAGGGCCCGATCTCTCTGACCTGACGACACTGCAGGGCCCGATCTCTGACAACACTGCAGGGCCCGATCTCACCTGACGACACTGTGGGCCCGATCTCTGACCTGACGACACTGCAGGGCCCGATCTCTGACCTGACGACACTGCAGGGCCCGATCCTGACCTGACGACACTGCAGGGCCCGATCTCGATGACACCGCAGGCCCGATCTCTGACCTGACGACACTTCAGGGCCCGCTCTCTGACCTGACGACACTCCAGGCCCGATCTCTGACCTGACGACACTGCAGGGCCCGATCTCTGACGACACTGCAAACCGACCGACGACACTGCAGGGCCCGATCTCTGACCTGACGACACTGCAGGGCCCGATCTCTGACAACACTGCAGGGCCCGATCTCTGACTACACTGCAGGGCCCGATCTCTGACGACACTGCAGGGCTCGATCTCTGACCTGACGACACTGTAGGGCCTGATCTCTGACCTGACGACACTGCAGGGCCCGATCTCTGACCTGACGACACTGCAGGGCCCGATCTCTGACCTGACGACACTGCAGGGCCCGATCTCTGACGACACTGCAGGGCCCGATCTCTGACCTGACGACACTGCAGGGCCCGATCTCTAACCTGACGACACTGCAGGGCCCGATCTCTGACCTGACGACACTGCAGGGCCCGATCTCTGATTTAACCTAGCTTCCGCTTCTGTCGCTCACGAACACAAGAAAAACGCAACATTAAAAAATTTCAGTTTTGTACACCGGCCACTGGCTGACTACACTTTATTCAATAGACAGCACACAGTCCCCTCTAACCGTAACTATACATATAGGCAAAGCTATAGGAAATAGTTAACACTTTGCTTGGTTCGAGGCTCTGGGAATAATTTTAGGGTGCCGCACTCAAAGGGTGCAAACGGGACCATATTTCTCAGACTTCACTATCTGTTCGTCTGTCAACAGGCTGTATCTCATAAAACGTAATAGTAAGAGAATAGAGCACAAATAAAAGGGGGGCTCTTCCATACAAAATACCATACATTTTGCTCAATTTTCGCCATGACGATTCGTAGGCTGTATCTGATAGTAATAGTTGAGGGTTTCCAATTTTTACAGAATATGTACTATTGCCACTATAACAACAGAGTTAAAATTAAAATTACATAACAATTAATCAATTTTATATACAAAATGGAACGGCACCCTTCTTGCGCGAATCCAACTTGCACTCTGCCAATTTTATTTTATTTTTACCTCTGAAAACATTATGCTCCTTTCTTGGCCAGTCGTGCTTATACTAATTGTCTCAAAGACATTCAAACAATAATATTGAAGATACAACTATGATTTCTTTGGCGGCCGCCTCACTCTGGGTTTCTGTACAATTTTTCTCTTGCCTGTGTGAAGGCAAATGTATTTTTCCTTTGCAGTCTGTTTTGCCATTTCTGTAACAGTGAAATATAATATATTTATTAATTTATGGGATTTCCATCAAATTATGAACAAGCTGCTAGGTAACAGGATATTTCTAATTTGCTTTTCCTTTGAAACATGTGATACTTTAGTTTGGTTGGTTGGTACTCACTTTGTTTTGGTTCCGCTTTTATATCTACGATTCTGAAACAAATATTAAAATAGGGTTAAAATAAGCAGATACAAAATTAACGCAAATGAATTTATAATAAAAATCCGAAAACCCGATTGTATAATTCCAATATTTTGCGTGCAATCTGCCATTTTGAATTTATGAAATTTTTATACAACCAGTATCATCTGCATCTGGTTGTGTATGATGGCAGTTTCAAATCAGTGTTAACGGTGTTAACCAAACATTACAAGAATATATGTTTTTTTAATGAAGCCTACACTAGACCAGTAATGGTTGTTGATGAACGTACCTAAGTCAAGTCCTGAAATAAATAAATAATTTATTACTCACCCCTTTTGTATTTTCATAATTTTATCCATTTCATTGCCTCTTCTTTCCAGTTCTGCCATTTTCTTTTCAATTGGAGCTACAAACAATATTAAAATTAACATTTGATGTGTGGTGCTGGCTTAGAATAGCATCACCCCATATCTTTCCTGTGGGTGGGTGTCATAAGAAGTGACTAAGGGATTTGCAAGTTAATGTTTGTTAATGTGTAATATAATTTTATTTTTATTTATGTAGTATCAGCTATCTAGTTCCCATAGTACAATGTTTGCTTAGTTTGGGGCTAGATGGCGCTATGTGAATTGTCCAAACTATAATTATTATTATGTCCAGCATATTACTATGTACTTACTTAATTTGATTGTGGAACTTTCTCTCTTTGGGCTTCTTCTTCATGCCACCGGACATGTTTAACCAAACAGAACAAATATTTAAAACTTTGTGAGCATTTTGCACAAGCATATATCATGTCACTGCTATCGGATATTGCTGTATCCAGGGGATCAGAGTTGTAATCTGATTTTTCAGCGAGATTTATAACCCCACCAGGTAGAATTTCTAATGTGGGCCAACTTTGGGGCG
Organism: Phthorimaea operculella; assembly: GCA_024500475.1. Classification (NCBI taxonomy): domain Eukaryota; kingdom Metazoa; phylum Arthropoda; class Insecta; order Lepidoptera; family Gelechiidae; genus Phthorimaea; species Phthorimaea operculella. The sequence goes on along the minus strand of JANFCV010000397.1, from coordinate 131,955 downwards.
CAGATGGCTTGATTATGTTAATTTCGCAAGCTTTCGTGGAAACTCCAATCGTAGGTGATTGGGATGTTTCATCTTCCTGAAAACAATAAATAAATTAGAAAGGGATTTTGGTTAAGGTGTTCATTTCAATTATTTATTTGGGATGTCAAAAGTTATTAAATAATTCCATGCAGAATAGAGATTATTAGCACAATCATTTGCCCAACAGTGAGCAAAATCATGCAAAAAATCGGCTTATTGCATGTCGGACTTGCACACCAAGTGTACCATACGATTGTGTATTAAAAAATGTGTTTGTTGTATGAATTGAAATTGTTGTATGAGGGACCCCTTTAATTTTTATTTTATTAATTTTTTTTTGTATTTGTTGTAATAGAAGCAATAGTAATGCATGTTGTGTAAAAATTTCAATTGTTTAACTATGTATAACCGTTCATGAGATACAACCTTTGAATAATAATAGATAAAACTGAACAAAAAATACATGTACAACGGACATTATGAGTAAATACAAATCTGGTCTGAGCATTATATACTGTGTGTTACAAAACAACCTAAAGCTGAAAGGAGGTCAAGGTACTCGTAAAACTGAACAACTTTCCCTATGGAACATGGGTCGAAATATGAAAAAAAAATTGGAACTCCCATACAAAATGAACTCCATTTGTATGGGAGTTTTTATGGGTTGTTTTGTAACACGTTGTATAGAATTCATACAGCTCTAGTAGTTGACTCCACTCGAAACTCATAGAAAATCTAATAAGATACTTACTAGAGGAATTTCAATTGATTCCAATACTTCAGGGACAATCATCTCACATTCACCCACCATTTCCTCCGACTTTATAGACACCATGCTGCCGATGTTTGAGTCGTCATCTATGTCATCATCGATGCACTGCAACTCCGCGCTATTAACAATAAACGTCTCCACCGAACCATCCTGGCTGGACTGAGAGACACAATCGCTTGCGATTTCGTTTTTGAATATCACAGTGATCTTTTCACCGCTTCTGTCCGGTTGTACGTCTTCCATACGAACCAGGGGCACATTCTCCAGCTCTTCCGAGTCAAGAGGACTTGCTGAAGACATTCTTTCGATATGAAATCTCTATTTGTTTAGTTTGCAGTCTGAAGAGACTGTCACATTTTAATCATGTTATCTTGCCGATCCACAGTATAATATGGTAATAGATTTTTGTTATCTTGTCGTCGATGAAGCTACCTATTTATTTATGCGGAAGATAAACAAATATAAATTCAATTCGTCCCGTCAGTCACAAAGAAATAAATTTTTCATTCGTGCGTGTCACAGACTATAATGCTGCCAGACTGCTCCATCAATTTCCAACATGTTTGCTTTTTGACAAAAATGGACGGTTTTTAAAATCACCTTGATCGACCGATACTTGACCCCTTTTAGATCGCGTGCACACTTTTTTGCTCGTCAACACACGGAATGGAATATTTCAGGGTGTAAAATACAGTCGCATACAAATAGGCTGATAGTGCAATCATGTTTCACTACGTTTTCTGGTGCACGATAATCACAGACATCATTTATTAAATAAAAGAGTGCTTAGGTCTACACAGGAAAAGAGATGGTAGATATGCAAAAACAGAAATAGTCCATCTATCAACAAAAAGAACGAAAAACAACCCGTTTTTTAACGATCTGGCAATGCTGGTCTGCCCTCACACACATCAGGTCGCGTGCCGAGTATGCTAAAGTATTTTGCCGCAGTGGATTCCCCGACAAAGTAATGTCTGTCAAAAAGGTGACGGCTAGGGCTATGACGCAAAGTACGGCGTCAGCAAGTATCTTGTCATCGAAAAAATGGATTTACAGTTTTATACCGGGCAGTATTTCGGGTCTGGTGCGGTTTTACAGAGTGAGAGTATAGTATTCTTTGATCTGCACTCCATCAATCGGCATCAATCTAGAACCAGGCGCTCAAGCAGAAGGACTGGCGGCAATGGGCCTGGGCTGGCCTCTAAGCTGGCTGATTCACCGATGTGATGTGCAGATGACGGTCTTCAGCCTCAAATAATGAAGTGAATCGACAGCAAGGAATATAACTTAACCAACGAATTAACTTAACTACTCCTACTTGTCGTCAGGTCTGCCGCGAACGCCCAGCGCGATTATCAAGACTTGAAAATGGATGCAAATCCATAGGTCACAAACCATCAGTCGGCGATCTACTGAGAGCTGACCAGCCAAAACCAATCAGTTATTTCAGAAGATCTGATACAAATGCCACCGGATGACTGGATGAAGCTCAATGTTAAGAAAACCCATCATTCCTAATTACCTTATCATTCTTATGCCTACCTACTGAAAAGAGAATACACTGTATTCAATACAGTCATCCCTACGAATAAAAAATAGGCTGCTTCACACAAAGTCATGAAGAGATGAAATTTTGATCTGTCCAGCAAGCCCTAGATTCCAATTATTAGGATGCTCCTTTTATTGTAGTCATAGAAGTGGCTGAGCAATGGAAAGTCCAACACAATAATAATGTTGATGAAGTCGCAGTTATGAAATGGCTGTTAATAACCTAAGTGTATGTGTTCTGAGGTGTTAGTTTTGTTTGTGTTCTTTGAGTTGCAGGTAACTTTATTAATTAGACACCAGTGTTTTGAGTTATTAAATATTGAGCATGACAATTGAATGGTGAAAAACTCCTTACTATTAGTTATTAAGGGATGAAATAAATAAAACATGTCTTTGAGTCAATACTTATTTATTTTGAATCATTTAGCAACACCTTTATTCACTATCTTTATGAATTCAAACATAAATTTTCTTCATAATAGAGCTAGATATTCAATCAAGCAAGGTGTTCATTGGGGACAAAATCTCAGATACTTTGTATAATATACAATATATCTGAACAATGTTCCAATGTGTACGCTTTTTGGGAACATAGTTCAAAATATGTCCACATTGGGATTTTGTCCCCAATGATACCTGGCTTTATCCAACTTACAACACTTTAACAAGCCGGCAAATGACTTTCAAGCCAAAACTGCATAATGGACTATGAGACCATCAGGCATCTTCATCAACGGGTAGGATGCCAGTAGAGTTCGCAGACCGACAACAGTGATCAGTTTTACTTGTAGGAACTATTTCACCTAATTCCTTGGGATCATCTGGCATCTTTCTCTTTATGATGTCTGAAATAGGAATACCAATATCTTAGTCTGGCATCATTCATTCTTCTTTTGGGTAGAGGATGTTTGAATTGAGCAATCTCTGCCCGGTAGACGAGTTACTAAACTTACTTCAAATGCCTTGCTTGGAACTCTAATCTACACCTAAATAAATGACCCAAAAATGGGAAATTCATATACAAAATGTCACATAACTTACAGAAAATCCTGATGAGCAAAGATTACAAATCTAAAGCTTATTTGCTTAATAGACCATGCTGTTCAAAGTATACTTTTGGGGCAGAAACTGTAACCTTACAAACTAAAAGAATAAACTCTAGGTACTTATTCATTGGGGACAAAGCCCAGGAACTTTGTACATGACACAAAGTATCAGGAGAAGAGAATGTTCCCAATGGGTATATGTTTTGAACAATGTATAGTACGTTGGGGAATTTTCGGCGAATTAAGCAATATTTTGTATAACTGGTAAATTGTGCATGAAGCCATTTTACTGTTCACGATTGTCAGTTCTCGCTAGTCAATTGCTATTGCTTAATTCGCCGAAAATTCAACTCGTACGGTCTCACACCTCAGCCGAACTTACCCCAACGTACCCTAGGTACCTAAACGAAGTTCCCAAAAATGCGAACACATTGGGGCACTGTCCATAAACATATTCTGTTATACAAAGTATTAGGATTTTTCTCAAATTAATACCTGGCTTAAGCCATATAAGAAAATAGTGAGTTACCGGAGACCATAACAAATATTTCTCTCCATATTCATCGGGAATTTTTTCACAATTGTTTCTCATCATAATATGTCAGTGTTCTGTTTCACTTTCACTTCTTCTTCTTCTTTTCGGGGGGACAGCGAGTCGTCCAGCGACCCGATGAATCCTCGTGCCTAGGTTTGAAGTGCCTACTACAAGTCGCAGGCCTCTGACATAGTTGGGTAACCGCTGGGACAGCGAGTCGTCCAGCGACCCGATGAATCCTCGTGCCTAGGTTTGAAGTGCCTACTACAAGTCGCAGGCCTCTGACATAGTTGGGTAACCGCTGGGACAGCGAGTCGTCCAGCGACCCGATGAATCCTCGTGTCTAGGTTTGAAGTGCCTACTACAAGTCGCAGGCCTCTGACATACTTGGATAACCGCTGTCTAAGTAATCACTTTAGTTGGTATGTAAACATTGCTTGCTATTGCAATGTAGGTGCTCCTTTTTTCGTATGGGACTTTGAGTCGTCCAGCGACCCAATATACACCCGTGTGCGAGCTTTTTAACCGCCTTCTACTTTAACAGCGCCCTGTAACATCAGTAACTGAAAAATAACCAGAAATACTGTATTGTCTTGGACATATAATGAACAATGTGGTAAAATATGGTGATAAGTCGAAATCCAAACCATTTTAAATCACTATTATCGATTAATATGAAAGAAAACAAAGAAAACACAAAACAAACTGTTCAGAAAGAACATTAACGTGACCTTGACATTTTGTTTTCATTTTAGTGTTCCGTTCTTCCGTAGGTACTCACTCAGACTATAGAAGACTGTTGTGAGTGCAGCTGAAGACTTTAGATATATGTAAAACTTAGTTTGTGCCCATTTTAAAATTCGGGTGGGCCCAGAATTGATTATCACATTTCGATATACATTGTATGTCTATATACGGTGAAATTTTACTAGTGACATATAGCTAAAATTCAGAACCCGCTGGTGATAGGAACAACTTTCCCAAGGAACATAGGTCAAAATAAAAAATACCTCTCATAGTAACTCAGCTATCTAGTCGGCAATTTTGTATGGGAAGTCCAAATTTTTTCCTATTTCGACCTATGTTCCTTGGGGAAAGTTGTTCCTTATCACTAGTCGGCTCTGAGTTTTCGCTATCGGTCGCTACTAAAATTTCACCACATAGAAGTGTAAGTAAGTGACCATGCTACTAGGGCATGTAAAATCGGAAGGTCTTCAAAACCGGTTTTGATTTCGAAGTTAGAGGTCAAAATCGGAATTCCGGTTTTGAAACTCGGAATCGAATTTTTATAAAAAGGTTTGTGCCAGTTTTCTAATTCGCTTAATCTCTGTTCTACGCATAAAATAGATATTTTTTGTAATAGTACTAATTATTGGTTACATTAGACCTGAAATTCACTTACATTATGTACTATAGCTACATAGCAAAAACTATTCAAATAAAGTATACTTATCTAATACAAGATTAACATTCTATTTAGAATACATGTGATAACTATTGTTAAAGTGCTGAGCTAATGGCCTAGCTATCTAGGTTCAAACCCGAAACGGAGTTTAGTGGTGTCACGGGTCACCCCATAGATGTTTTTATGATTTCATGTTTAAGGCCGTGATTCGAGAGAAAATGCAGAAAAGCGTTAAGTCCGATTCAGTGTTTTAGCCTCTTACTGTGGTTACTGAGAATTTCATGACCTATAAAAGTAGCCTCTTTTTTGGTGGACATCTTTAGCAGAAGGTCAACAGGCAGACGTCAGTCGTGTATGTAAACACAAAAATATGAAGGGCTACAGCAGTCTCTGAAAATAGGTCAGAAGTCATTGCGACCATGTCAGAGGCCTTTCCAACCATGTTAGAGGCCTCTGCAACCATGTCAGAGGCCTCGGTACTGTTCCTCACAGTACCGGTACCATTACAGTACCCGGTCAATCGATTTATAATATTTAATTGAGCCAGCCAACACTAGGCGCGCTCCGATGTTCCGGTTTTACGATATTCCGGAATTCCGGTTTCCATCCTACATGCCACAATGTAAACCAATGTTTTCCGTTTTGTTTGGAAAACACACAAGAGTCTCTGCTGAAAATGCTTAGACATGAAGCACACTTACGTGGGTGTTGTAAGAGGTGACTGACTAGTGGACTCAAAAGTCTAATGTGTAATTGTATATTAAGCACGGAACCCTTCGCTCGCGAGCCCGACTTGTGGATGGCCAGTTATTTTTTTATTATTAGGTTATCGCAACTCTTTTGCATAAATCGCGCTATCAATAATATTTGAGAGCGAGACAAAATATTCAAGTTGTTTAAGTTGTTTGATTAGCTATCCTACTTTCCCTTGCATTCTTGACTGGTTTCGTAGAAATAAAACGCATTATTTGACAGCTACGGTGCGTGTTCGTCTCATTTGATGGAAAATTCGTAAACTTCTGAACGCAGTCGTAAATAATAAGAAAAAACTCCACTTCCGGTAGCTTTAGTGTTGCCAACCGTACAATAATTATCGTATTTAAACGACAATTTGAGGTTCGGTACTATGAAAAATAATTATCTTCTTACGATATATTTTACACAATATTTTTTGAATTTGTGCGATATTCCTGAAAGGTATTCGAATCTTGTTTGCGGATGCTAAGACTGGTGACAAGGGAACGGCATTCAAAACCTAGCTTTTTGGTCAAACACTGGCAGAAGACAAAATTTTAACTCAGTTTTACCAACTAATCTAGGTGCTTAATGGGGTGCCCCTTCGAACGCATAACATTTTTCCTCCTATTTGCACTCCGCATAACAATTTTGGCATAGTAGTCATTTCGCATAATGAACAAGATTTGTTTAGTTTATTTTTATTTTTACCGTATAGTCTACAAAATAAGATAAAAGTCATCGAAAGAATTACTTGAATGCGATTAGTAGTTTCCGAGATATTAATTTTTTATGTACGCTAGAAACGCTCGACAGCGCTCGCATGTGTGACGTGGCGGATCCAGGCGAGGGGGGTCATGGGGGACATGACCCCCCTGAGCCGGGCCCAGGACCTTGAATAAGTGGTTATATTATTGTTTACATATTGACAATGTCTTTTTTGTCCATGTCACAAACAAGATTCCATTCAATTTTATGTAATTGCAAAGCCGGCATAAGGCAAAATCTTCGACTTCATTCGGCCATCATCGTCCTAAGCTGATCCAGGTTTTTGGATTTTGTCCGAAATCCTATTGGGAACGAGGTGGAGAAGTACGTTATTCACCTTCCCTGATCTGTTAAGGGTAGAGTTGGACACACTGAGGCATCGGACGCCCTGAAGGATGAGGTAGCGTCAGAGAGCCTGAACAGCAGGATTGACCTGGAGACAGACATCATAAGAGCAGGATGTGCCACTGGACGCTCGGGAGGACGGGAGGTAGGGTTAGACGCCCTGGACGGCAGGGGGTATCTTCAGACGCCCAGGAAATCCAACGCCCACCATCCTTTGTCCTCCAGAGTGTCCGACACTACCCACGCCCGTCAAGGCGTCCGACCCTACCATACACCTCCAGAACATCCAAGGCCTCTCAGGGTGTATGCCTATACCTCCATCCCACCAGGGATGCCCTTTACGGCAAGGGTAGCGTCGGAAGCCTAGGAAACCAAAGCCCGCCACTTTTTTCCACCTGAGCTATGGCACGCATTTAAATAAACACCTGTATACACACACCTAGCTAGTTGAGCAAGGGTTATTTTGTTTCTTGTGCAGTGGATCAGTGCCATCTATTGATGATTATACTAACTACCCAATTTTTTATTATAGCTGTCTAAAAAGTCCTCATTTTGAATGCAAAATCTGATAATTCTAAAATAAACAGTTGGCAACACTAAAAAAAATTTGACGCCGATTGGTTTGCCGACAAGAAATTTTATTATTTAATTAAATAAACGGGACTTCTTTTGTTTCACCCGTCAATGGCAGACGTATTTTTCAATTTTAAATTTTTTATTTCAATTTTATTCGTACTTTCACTGCTTATTTTTGATAGTAATTTAATCAGTCATGCCCAATAAACATGAAACGGAGAACTTGAAATTGAAGAACCTACTCACATTTCCGGAGGGTATCAAGAGGACGTCCTGGTTGCTGCAGAAGACACTATCCATTCTGCTGGAGCCACCAACCGTCCAGCGCATAGCAGCGGGAATTTTATTATACTGACACTGGCAGAATTACCTTAATTGTGTAGAAGTCCATATAAATAAATAAATAATAATAAATAAATTAAATAAACTGTTTCTTAATTAATGGAACAAATCTCTAAGGTAAGATGTAACAAATAAGCGACACAAGGTCGCTGAGTCGCTGTCCTGGCTTCAATACTTGCCTAGGATTATACCAGGCAAGCAAACCGTCCAAGATTGTGTTTGAGGATAATAATTCTCTTGGGCCTGACCTTCTAGAAGCAGCTTAACTGCTCCTTCTCGGCTAATGATCTAACTATTGTGTGTGTAGTCTCTCCTGTCACTAGGTCTGTTAAATTTTGTTTTTATTTCCAGGAAGTCTTTTCGTGATAATTACCTATGTAGTGAACTGACAACCTGAAGGAAGAATAGATTCTTCACACCATAATTGATGAGAAATATGAAAGAAAACATCTAAGAGTGAACCTATCTTGCCCTAATTTTCCACTTCATGACAGAGTGTCGAAGAAACTCACTACATGTAAGGGTTTGTTCCTATGGCTTGTTTTCATTGTCTTGGTATTTTAGTAGAGTAGCTTGTTTTCCTTCAAATTAAAAGCCAAGTACTTTAGTACTAACTAGTAAAGGCTATTATATCAACTAAAGCAAGTAGTGTTTACACGTTTCCTATGTGGCGGCCGGAGGTCATGCTTTCTCACTCGCACTATGGCTCTTACATAAACCAGGCAATGGCATACATACTTTCTCCCGTCCATTAATAGAACCGCTGCCATTTATATTACCTTTCTTCTAAGAATCAGGTAGTATCCTAAACCACTGTATTGAATACTAAGATAATGTTAACTAGAAAATAAATATTCTACTGAGTCAAATGAGGCAAGCAATATCTACAAATGACATTTTATATTTTTGCAGGGAAGTGTCACTGATGGAACACCAGTGACTATTAGACAAAACAGATAAGAGGATCTGTTCACCTGTCTAAGTACTAAAAGCGTCCTAATCTGCACAAAGTAAAGAGAAGCAGGAGAGTTTTATTGACAAGATATAGGGTGGTACCAGGATTCATAAACAGAAAATTGTATCTAATTGAAAAGGTGAAATTGTTCCAACAAGTGCTGATCAAGTGCTTCGCAGGCGTCCCGCCTCGAGAAGATGTTAGCAATTTGAATAAATTGTTATTAAAATACTGTTTAATTCCATTGATAATTAAAGTGCAGTTGTCCCAATTCATTATTTTGTTGTCCCTGCTCTTGTGAATTATAATTGGAAATGATAAAATTGAAAAATTTACTAGACGAGATGAGCATCAAGATGTTGATAAATTTTCCAGGGTCCGTTAGGTGCACATAGCTCAGTTGGCTGAGCCGTGGTGGGACAGTACCCAACGGTCCCGGGTTCAAGTCCCAGCGGTAGCTTGTGAATTTTCAAATGTCTCATTTTCAATTTATCTACACTAATAATATAATAAAGAGGAAAGATTTGTTTGTTTGTTTTTTTGTATGTAATTGATAACCTCCGAAACTACTGGACCGATTTCCAAAATTCTTTCACCATTAGAAAGGTACAACATTCCTGAGTAACAAAAGCTACTTTTTACCACGGAAAAGTCTTCATTCCACGGTGAAACGGTTAGCAGCGGAAATATAGCGGATATTCAGAAAAAGTTGTTCACCACGACGAGCCGCTTCTGCTCGCACATGGTCATCGAAGATCTGGAGTACCTGATGAAGACCACCAGCAATCCCATATACCTAACCTATAAGAAATACTGTAATGGTTTCAAGTAAAAGTTATTCAGCATGACCCTTTATTCCCAACTGCCACCCCCTCTGTCTGCCACGGGGTGGCAGTCGGGAATAGTTCGCCACCCTCCTTGGAGCGCCGCGGAGGTTGATTCTACTAGTGATTAGTATTTGATTATTACTATTTTCTTAAAGATATTTAAGTTCTCGTTATAACTAAACACATACTAATATAAAGTTGTTGCAACCTCTTATAGATTTGTACTTAATTAAATTTAACCCTTTTAAAGGACTTTAAACACTGGACTGCAAAAAATTACTTTAAATCATGATTATTGTTTCAATAATAATAGGTAAAAAACATCCAGAGTTACAAATGAACAGTTTTTAAAAAGTGCTATCTAAGTATTTCCTTTCATTGGTATCTATCTCTATCTTCGTACCGCTTGACAATAAAGGATATAGTGCTATCTCTCTCTTTTTAATGTAACAAGCTTTTCTGGACAATAGGTGCAATAAAAATACATAAGGTACAATACCAATAGCCATGCGCTGGCCAATAGCTACTTACTATGCTCCTGGAAAAACCCAAAAACCCTTTTGGCCTGCTAATTTTTGCTATTATTTACTCAGTTGCGCGCAAGCTTTTTAACATGGCATTTTAATAGCCTACCTATCATAAAAATAATACCTACAATTGGTATAATAAACAATTTATTTACTTAATTAATTTAATTATCAATTCCGTATGTATTAGTAGAATCACTCGTAGATAGGGTGGCGAACTATACCCGATGGCCACGGGGTGGCATCAGAATAGTCGCCACCCCGGTGGCATACTGGGGTGGCACTTGGGAATAAAGGATGGCCACGGGGTGGCAATCGGGAATAGTCGCCACCCCGGTGGCATACTGGGGTGGCACTTGGGAATAAAGGAGCATGACGGGCCGCTTCTGCTGGCACATGATTTTGTAGAATCACTTCTGCTGGAACGGAGTAATGGACTTTTTACTACGGGCAAAGATTTAATTTCTACAGGAAAACAGGTAGATAGGTAGCAGCGGGTGAAACCGCTCTGGGCGGGCCGTGATAATATAATATAGCACGGTGAGTGCCATTAAAAATCCCAATACATGTGAAGTACCTATCAGTTAAGGTAGTAAGTAGGTTCCCATACCTATACCCTTACTTCTGCAGATTGCGTTGTCATCGTGGTTGTCATACATAGGTTCACAGCCTACCTACAATATTCTACAGACTTGTCTTTCAGCTCTTGTTCAGCTCAGTTTTGCTTCGTCTGCTGATAGCTGTAGTCTCCTTTGGTTATTTTGATTGAATTGAACGCATGACCAGCAAGAAATGCTGTAAAGTCCAGGTAAAGAGGTAGCTACTGTCTCAAGCCATGTGTGCTGGAGTCTGGATGAATTTGTACAAGACCAAGGTCATGTTTTTTGCGGGTCTCCGTCAAAACACTTGAAGTTGTTCCAAATTCTATGGATGAACGCTATTGTATTTCAAGTGTTGGAAGTAGTAAGGACACTTTCCTAATTTCAGAGCTTAATACCTAGCAGGATAAATAAATGGTGTCTTCTGATCAAGCTACTGGGCTCGTTCATCTTTATTCCACGTCATGATTAGGTAGGTACAGCAGCCTGGCACAGTAGGTGCCTAAGGTCCTGTCTACATTGCTGGTCATAGGCATTCCCAGTGTACCTACTTAAGTATCGTTTTACTATCAAATCAAGTTACTACCATTCCGCCAGCCGGTCAGCGGTACCACTGATGACACTTCCACATCAGAATCCATTACCATCGCCCAACCGCCAGGTTACCTGTTTAACCTGTTTTGCCCAGGATCAGTGCTCTCCTAAAATCTAAAGGCAAATCTGGTCATCAATCTCATAACCAGCTGTAATCAGTGCTCTCCTAAAAGCTAAAAGAAAATGCTAAAATCCGGTCAACATCCTCACAACAGCAGCTTGCCGTGTGGTAGCGGCTAAGAATTCTACCACCCCTATTCTACTCAGGGTTTTTCGTAAAAGGCGACGTATTTTTGACCTTGGTGGCGGTAATACCACCTACGATAGCATTCCCAAAGAGGGTTTACGTCAGGCAGGCGGCCGGTTTTGTGTTTTAATGAGGTTTTAATACATGTTGCGCCGACCCCAAGTAATTGGGATAAGGGCAGGAAGATGATGATCCTCTTGGATAAAATAAAAATCTGCTGGGCGATTGGTGGTGGTGAATGGTGGATTCATACCATCAATCAATCATGCCACCATCTAAAATTGATGTAAAAACCATCATTCACAACTCAAACAACAAACGCTAAAGCTAAACAAAAATAAACGCAACAATGACAGTACGAGCGGTCAAATTGAGCTGTCAAAATATGACGGTTCAGGCAGTACTCTATGTCCAATCATTTCACGTTGCATAGAGTATTTTGTAGCCAAGTACGGTGACGGCAATTCTAGCGCAGTCCTTTACTTTGGCATACACGGGTAGGACTCACACATCACATGTCAATGTCATTTTTTCTATCAGTGTTGCCATACAGCTCCGTCGATTTTCTACCATTAACAGGGCTCAACTACTACCTGATTCACAGAAAAAAGGAATTATAAATGGCGGAAAGGCATAAAGCATCGAGGAAGAAAGCATTAAATACACCGGGCGTTAAGAGCCTTAGTGCGAGTGACAAAGCATGACCTCCAGCCGCCATTTATTATTCCTTTCCTCTGTGAATCAGGTTATAGCAGCCTGACGTCAACCCTCTTTGGGAATGCTATTGTAGGTGGTATCAACGCCACCATGCGGTTGACCATAATAGTCGACAGATGTTCAGTCGAGGTCAAAACTCTACGTCGCTTTTTACAAAACACCCAGAGTGGACTAGGGGTGGCAGTATTCTTAGCCGCTACCACACGGTTAGCAAGTGTGGCACAATTGTACATAAAACACCTTCTTCAATCAGTAGGTACTCAGTAGGTTTATGTCTAGTGGTTTTTCTTCAAGTAAGACACCAAGTCATCCAACGACCTGACGAAGCAGATGATGTCAAGAGTTTCCTAACCGCCTATTACAAATAGCAGGCCTCTAACATGAACACGGTCGTTGATAGACAGGCAGGACTGACGACTTAACGCGCTCTACCGAAGCACGAAACCGTTTTCTTCTCGAGTAGCGGTAAATGAAACAGCAGAATTATGGATAATATTGTATAACAAAATTAAGTTTGATAAAAACAAAGTTGTATAATACGCGCGACATGTTTGTGCGGCGTGAGCTCTAGATTCAAAAAACGCAGGCGGTAGCGGCGCGATGTGGGTATAGGATAAAAAGGTACAATAATTTTTTTGTTAATGGTAAGAGCCTGGTGGTCTACATCAGATCCTCGATGTACATGTACTGAGATACCTTCCAAATTATTGAGTAGCAGAAGCACCATCAACGTAATTCCACTCGTGCACTGGGAAGTACATCTGCATTAGAGTCTCGTAGATATCAATATCTATTGGCATGAATGTGCAGAAGATAATTCGCTCCACTTGTTTGTTCTCCTCTTTTTGCAGGAACTCCCTTGCAGTCCTCAGGGCGATGTGGGCTGCTAGGCGGTTTGGGAAACCGTATATTCCCGTTGAAATACAAGGGAATGCAATTGATTTGAATTTATATTCTTGACAGTAGCCAAGGCATTTTTCGTAGCAGGACTGCAGCTTCTGCGGGCTACCATCTTGAGGACCAACTGTATGAACCACATCTGTAAATTGAAAAATGATTTCATTAATACAAATGTAATAGTACTAATAGTTATCCAATCATAATCAATCTAGTAGGTACTATAAACAGTTTTGGCGATAGACGAACATAGTGTGCAAAAGAGAAGAAAATGATTTATGGAAACTCAGTAAGATAGAAAAGAATAGCGAACCTTATGTCACTGTAACCTGTTTTGTATGACAGATCGTCCCAATTCAACCCGCTGGTTTTTACTTGTACATTATTTTGGTGTTTTTTCAGAAATCCTGATTTATTTTTATAATTTGATTAGTGTGCAACGATGATTATGTATTCAGGATGCGAATTTGATGCGAATCTTCACATTTACCTGGAAAACTGCACATTTACAGGTAAATTCTCAGAAAGTCGTCACTGGGATTACACGTGATTTTTGTTTAAATGTGCCTTTTTGTAAGTAAAATAATAAAATACGCAAATCCTTATCCTTTCGAATTTTCGATATGTAAAAATGTATTAGTTAGTAATTTTCATAATATTTGGGGATAAAATAATTTCGCAGTTAGGCCAGGGATTGACTGCAATTTATCGACAAAGTTATCGATAGTTACCTAGAGGTACCTTACATACTTTGAATAGTATGACAACAAAAATATGCAAATTTTAAAGATTCGCTAAATAGTTACTTGAACAATTCAGACATAGTTTTTACAAATACATATAACATTATTTTCAACTACATCCAACAGATACACTTTAAAGTAAGGCCAGCCAGACGAGATAAAAGTGTAAACAAATCTAAAAGAGACAGCTGACATTATCCCATATGACAAATAAGGACAGATTGTAATAACTGTCACCGAGTCATACAAAAGTTGTTTACATTAATTATCTCGTTTCGTTGGCCATACTTTAGTTAGATCCAGTTATTAGAGATCGACTCGGTGACTCATGCGAAATACTTATTAATACCTATTATTTTCAGGGTCGTATTAACGAGAGATTCGCATCATCGTACGTAAACCGTGACATAGGCCCATCTACGTCTCAACATTGAAGGATGAAGAAAGATGTGTTTGACCACCGGCGATCACTTGTCTGACAGATGTCATTCTATTTCTGGTTTCGCACGTCTTATTTGTGAAGATAGCGCCTATTGACCAGGATTCTTACGAACAACCTTCTCAGCAAATTCTATAAAGAAACCTACGTAGGAAATACGCTGACTGCAAAAAAGGAAATGACCCGCCGCAGCAAAGAAAGCATTATGTCAACATTTCAATTGAACAAATAAATAAAGTTGAAATATTCATACCATTTTTTATTTGAAATTATCGATAACCCTCCAAATTGAATAATGTACATCACTAGCTGAGGTAAGCGCGTCAAAACCAAAATTGGTCACGCGAGATCGAGCTGTCAGTTATGTCAATGAATTTCCTACCCTATAATCTGCCAAAACCATAGACTTATATATATAAACGCTAGTTTATAGGGTAGATTATAGGGTAGGAAATTCATTGACATGTGTCTTGTTTTGAGCAATACCTTTAGTTAAAATTTAATAAAATTTTTCACCGTTCACCCCTTAAAATATTTGCAGTTGATTTTTTTTACATCATGCATATTGAATAAATCTGAAAAAAAATACTTACTGCTATGCTGGCTATAGCAGTAAGTATTTTTTTAAAAAAGGTAGGCCCACAATTGTCTGGTGTATCACCAGTATGCTAAAGAAATAGGAACTGGACTTACATTTTGCAGGCAGATCATATCCACCAGTAACCTTTGCATCGCCAGTGGGGCAACCTCCGAGAGAGTTGCATTCTTGCTGCAAAAAACAAACAAACAGAAACACATTACAATGGAACCTGGTTAAAAGTTTCCTGTCAACTAAGACTACTACTATAATAGTGTACCTATGAAAAATTGTTACGAGTAAACTGCAAATATTTTAAGAGGTGAATCAGTTCAAGAAACAGAACACCTTTCCCAATGAAAATAGGTTGAAATATGAAAAAAGTTGTTCAGTTTCATGGGCTGGCTTCAGGCTTGGTGTAATATTAGCAGTATATTTTTTTAGACCCTTTATACATATCTCACTCTTTCAAGGGAGACTAAAGAATCACATTTTAAGTACCTTTTCAGACAAATTCATTTAGTCCTAGAGAAGCCTATAATCAGCATTGGACTGCTGTAGCTGTACATAAAGTCTTCAACGTAACTCATGAACCATAACTTGTGAATAAAACATCTTGCACAGAGCTCGCCAATTAGCCTGCAAAGCATGGTGAGTATGGCAATACAAGAAGGGAAGGCATGGCAAAGGGTTGTGGCTGTTAAGGTAAAGGTTACCTGAAGAAGTGGGCCAGCAGCTCGGTGAATAGCTCCGTCCACACCTCCTCCCGCTCTTAGCATAGAGTTTGCAGCATTCACAATAGCATCAATCTGAAAAGTTGTGCGCTTTTACATTTCAAAAGTAAAATGAATTTATAAATAAGAAATAGAAGTGATAGCATAAAAAATGAATTCAGAATTTATATTATGAATAGTTGGTCAACATAGAAATAAGCAGTTCTGGGTATTGCTCTTATAATTCGCATCCCGATTTTTAGTTTTTTTTTGGGTGGGGAGAGGGGAGGGGGACCTTGGCAACCCTTCGCGCGGAAACCAGTTGTTCCTGAGATATTCAAGGTTGAAGGTTTGAGGTTATGACTAGTCCAAAACTCACTAGTTGATTCAAATATGCTATAAATAAGGGAGATTGGTTGAACCACCTCCCCCACCCCTAAACACCCCTCTCCCTTCTTAAACCCCTTCCCAAATCTTAACCAGTTGAAAAACCCAGATTTCAATATTAAGTACAAGAGTAGGTGTGGTTGGTATGGTAAGTACATTAGCAACCTTACTAGCAGTGTTAGTTTGGCATTTCGCCCTCAGCGGGCACGCTCCGCCGCTCGCTCGGCGTTGTGGTCACCGTTCTAACCTAACCTAACCTAACCTGGCGTTGGACGCCAGGTTAGGTCAGTTTTGGCTAACAGACCTACTGTCCCTTTATTTATAGCATATTTGAATCATTTAGTGAGTTTTGCACCAGTCATAACCTCAAACCTTCAACCATGGATATCTCAGGAACGACTGGTCTCGCGCGGGGGTGTTGCCGGAAGGTCCCCCGTCTCCCTCCCACCCTCCAAAAACGTTAAATCATTTAGTGAGTTTTGTACCAGTCATAACCTCAAACCTTCAACCTTGAATATCTCAGGTACGACTGGTCTCCGCGCGGGGTGACACCGGGAGGTCTCCTCCCCTCCCCACCCCACCCAAAAAAAAACTAAAAATCGGGATGCGAATTATAAGAGCTGAGCCCAGTTCTGTAATAAGCAGTCAAACACCGAAATAATTCTAAAAATGATTATTTACCTCCAACTTGGTGATATCGCCTTTATAAATTGAAACTTTTTCGGCTAAGTCTTTATTCTTGTCTGTTTCAAGATTGATCTTACGAAACTCGGTGAGATCGTCCAAATTATGTTTCTTTGAGGCAACATCTTTGTTTTTTATTACGTAGCGATTCCAAGGGTCAACGTGGTCCAGAATAACATAGTCTTTTGATTTGTATAAACTTCTTTTTTCTTCCAACGGCAAATTTAGGATACGGCTTTTCTCTAATTTCCACTTGGCTTCAGTCGTCATCTTTACTAGCTTATTATAGCCTTCGTGAAGATATCGTTGGAGCTGGAGACTAGAAACGGAGTGTGGAATTTTGCAAAAAACAACGAGCTTCGCCGCCGCCGGTGATAACATTTTCAGTGTTGCCAGAGTACTCTGCTGATTAAAATCACATAAAAATCACGTTTGTTGGATGGGGATGCGAAGTTCTTAATTTTTTGTATTTTGTTGTTATAGTGGCAACAGTAATACATGTTTTGTGAAAATTAACTGTCTGACTGTTACAGCCTACAGGAATACAGTCTGTAAAAAGACATCTCTCAGCCTAGTGACAGACGAACGGGCAGACGGACAGAGAGCGAAGTCTCAGTAATAGGGTTTCGTTTTCACCCTTTGTGTACGGCAGCCTAAACAAGGACGGTCCATCACCAAAAATCAGTATTTTTAGGTTTTACCTGTTATAAAAAAAAGAGTAGGAAAACCTATGAAAACCAGCCGATTTGGGACGGTCTGGCAACGTTGAATATTCCCATTTGACATTAGCTTTTTTTTCCTATGTTTGTTCTACAAGCAAAGGTCTTCAGACTATACAGCCTCGTCTTGTAGAAAAATCTTCTTTTATTGGTCAGGGCTTTTTCTATTTGTACTTGTTTACTTACGAGCCAGGGTTTCTCTGTGGGGTTGGTGGGGTTTCTATTGGGTTTCTATGGTCCTTCGCTCCCACAAGGAGGCTGACAAAAGCGAAACCATTTCGTCCGAGTCCGGCCGGGTCCGGTGTAAATATTACTCTGTGGAAACAACCAAAGAATAGGAAGTGTCTATATAGCGGGGCGCCCCGCTCGATAGTCATTTATTCTATTCACCGGGGCGCCCTGCTGAATAGCGCTTTGTCTATGTATAGGCTATTGAGCGGGGCGCCCTAAATAGCGCTTTGTCTGTGGTTTGGTTATAGACCGGGCGCCGCTCCGCCGTTATTTCGACTCGTATGTAGGTATCATGGTAGGTATAAGTACGGAGCAGTGATGAGGTTGGGTGATGATGTGATGAAGATGGGTGAGGATGTGATGATTAAGTGATGGAATGGGTGAGAAAGAATTAGTGTGGACTACTATCGTTTGTTTTTCTAGTTAGACAATACCTACTGTCGACAGTAGGTATTGGCGAAGTCAAACAAACATAGATTTACTAAATCAAATCAATGTGGGTTCACTTGCCCTGTACTTATACCTACCTTCTTCTTCTTCTTCTTTCCGTGGACACCGAGTCGTTCAACGACCCGATGAACCCTGGTGTCAGAGTTTTCAACCGCCTACTGCAAATAGCAGGCCTCTGACATGGTTGTGTAACCACCGCCATCATAGCATCACAGCCAACTGGGACCGACGGCTTAACGTGCCCATCCGAAGCACGGAACCATCTTACTTGCGGACAATCAGGTGGTTCAGCCTGCAATGTCCTAACCAGACTGGGAACAAATTCACAAAGTGATAAATATCAACTTTGTGAGTGACCCCACCGGGAGTTGAACCCGAAACCTTTGCGTGGCAGGCAGGCATACTAACCACTGCGCCACATCGGCTGTCATGATACTTACATACGAGTGGAAATAACGGCGGAGCGGCGCCCTGGTCAATAGCCAAACTACAGACAAAGCGCTATTTAACAGGGCGCCCCGCTCAATAGCCTATCCATAGACAAAGCGCTATTCAGCAGGGCGCCCCGGTGAATAGCCTTAATGACTATCGAGCGGGGCGCCCCGCTATATAGACACTTCCCAAAGAATACTATACTCTCACTGGCGAAACAACGGAAGATTAGCTCTGGCAGCGTTGCCAGAACGTAACTTTTCACCCTTAAGCGTAACCTTGGCGTAACCTAGCCACGGGCGTAACTTTTACGTAACATTTCGTGAAAAAATAATTCTCAGTGTCCTGAACCGAAACATCGGCTGTTAGTGAAAGATTCACCTAAACAACAATGAAAAAATATAAAAATCATTGTATCTATACTTAACTCGTTAAAAACACCTAAACAACAATGAAATATAAAATAAAACCATTTTATCTATACTAAACACTCAAAAAAATATTTTTATGAAAAACAAATTGTGGCGTAACTTTTTTCCTCAAAACGTAACTTTTTCAAAGAGTGTAAGTAACTTTTGAACATACGGCGCTGGCAACACTGAGCTCTGGCAACACTGAAACTGTCAAACGGAAATAAACCACGTAATGCGAGCGTGTAAATTTTACCGATTTTATTAGAATTTTATAAATTCATGGGGCGGCAATAGCTATGTTTGTGTAGATAAATTTGCAGTGTTCAAATAATATAGGTTCGGGAAGAGCTGCACCGCTAATTTCGATAGGTAACTATGGATACATCGTACATATTTTCGCCTTCACTGTTCTGCCGGTTCATAAATAATTTAAACACGTTGGGTTTTGATCAACGCTTTTTTGTGTTCCAGAATGAAGACCTTAGGTCTTGCCTTGGTGGCCGCGCTGGCGGTTACCGGTTGCTTAGGCGTCGACAGGAACAATTTTAAGACTTGTGAACAATCAGGGTTCTGCAAGCGTCTGAGGGCAATAAACCCCGAAAAATCGCAGTTCACATTGAATTTGGACACAGTCATAGTCCATGGCAATGTATTGTCCGCCGAGGTGAACACGGTCGATACTGAGGGTGAAAAGAAGACAGTTTTGGTAAGTTTCATAGATTGGAGTACATCTGAGTACTGTCACTTCATATACATAGGAATTCATTTGAAATATTCAAAAGCCAGTACCTATAAGTCAGCTCCCTTTTTATAATAAAATATTTTGTTTCTTTCTGCAGTGGCATTATGCACTCCGACTGTCAGCTTTGGTTGATGGAACGTTCCGGATCGAAATAGACGAGGCTGATCCATTGTATCCTCGGTACCGGACTCAACTAGCCCTCCAGGGAGAGCCAAAGGCTGATGGGTAAGTAATAATATGGTTAGGCAGTTTCCCTGCTCAACTTTGCCTAGCAATATTCTCTTCATATTTTCATTTTTTGTCATGTTAATTAAGGATTGGATAATTTATAAACTTAAATTGTAATATCTTGCTAAATCAATCACTCATTATAACAAAGTCAAAAAAAAAAAATATATGCATAAAATTATCTTAGGTTAGGCAATTCTTAGAGATTAACCATTTCAAACATTTTGTTCTATTCACACCTATTAATATTGTCACTATTGCTTTCAAATCCAACCTATAGTTCTATGAAAGATTTTGGTGGAAATGGAATACACTCCAGGGAATGTATTGAACTACACCCATACCTCAATGTCTAGCTGAAACACGGCAACAGCATTGATTGTTAACATCATGAAATAAATAAAAAGAAACATCTGTGCCATGTTAACCTTGGTATAATAGTTAACCACAATATAAATGGTTAAGTTTCACTAAATTTCTAGGTTTTTTCAAATGCCCAGAAATTTCAAACTGCATGATATAGATTTTTTTAATATAAATAGGTGGCAGTTTTAGCGCACTCGGTCTGTTAAGACTTTAGAATATTCCAACAGCTTTCGAAGTGAAGTGTAAATTTGGTATTCTCTTTTATCAAATATTTTTACTGCCAATTACCCCAATTACGGAAAATCTAAAAATACTTGGCGCTGAACTAATGCACAATAGTCACTGAAATGTACTGGAAAAATTACCAAATTCACTGCAAAAGAAACTATTATATTCTTTTTGATAAAGAGCAGTTTTAGTTTATAAAACACTCTTATTTGCATTTCTCTGGTAGTCTTTCTTTCATGGACACCGCTAACTAGGTACTTACTTCTAAACCAAGCAACAGGTTTAGATGTGGCTTTTTAATAGATACACTGATTCAAAATGATGGCTTACAAGTATAATACATGCCAAGAAAATTACTAACAGTGGGTGCAACTGCTATACGGGCCACTGGTTGATACCATACCATAACAGACATAAGATTACACTGCTGGAAATGGGCCTCCTATTGGGGGACATTGCCATACTCATCACACTTAGCAGGCGCTTTGGCGAGTGCAGTACAAGATATTGCATTTACAAGGAACCCTGCTGCCTGTTCCCTGGATGATTATCAATTAGTTGCTTTTTACGACACCCACGGGTAGAATTGGGCTGACGCTATTCTAAGCCGGCATCACACGGGATTGTTTGATAATAAAATAATATCTTTTCAGCCTCAAGCTGTTGTCCAATGACAAAGGCAAGCTCACACTGGAGAACACGCAAGGGCACAAAGTGGTGATCACATCGGAACCTCTCAAGTTCGAATTCCTGGACAAGGACGGTGAAGTGGCCGTCGTGGTGAACGATAACGCTCAGCTGATCGTCGAGCCTTTGAGGGTACGCAGAGAACGCACCCATGATGAAGATGGAGAGCCTTTGGATGTGGTCGTGAGTGTCTGCTTATTGTGTTGTTTTGGTTTGTAGAGTCGAGGTCATAAGAGCATACGAAGGACTACCTAAAATTGTTCAAAATTTCTTAACTTCATAACTTTAGTATATAATTTTAACTTTAGTATATTACTTTCTTAATTTCATAACTTTAGTATATAATTTCTTTAGTTGTCTATGCAGCTGGTTAAACTCTATTTTTAACACAAGAAATAATTTTCTAAAGTATTGTAGTTTAGGAGATATTTTAAACCATTTGAGGCGGTCCTATGCTCTTTTAACCCCGACCGTACGTGTAGTGTGTAGCGTTGATGCGATATTGTCTGTCACAAAATTATCACTTTGTACGCGCCTACATCCAATCCATCTAAGCCCCAAACTCCACAGAGAGGACATGGAGAAGACATAGGACGTAGGGCATGACGCTTGACGTTTGACATCGCGACGTTTCCATACAAAATGTACGAAAAAGTATTGACAAAGGCACACACAAGCGTCGCCGAAGCGTCTCATCTATGACAGCTAGCGTCAAAAACTAAGAAGAATATTTGACGATCACTTGTCTGTCAACTGTCATTCTTACGTCCTATGCCCTTCGTCTTTTTGGTGGAGTTTGCGCCTTACAACCAACATTTTATGGAAAACCATAGCTCAGCACTGGCAGGCAATAAGGGATGTAGCGGGAGGAATCGAGAAACACTAATTGTAGAATAGATTATAGAATACAAAACAATATATTATCATGAATAGTACAGTACATAATACAAAACAAAACAAGGTGCATTGTTAAACTAGCTAAACATATAGGTAGATACATTTATTTATTTAACCGTTTATTGTACACAATAAAACACAAAGGACTTAATATATTGAACAATACACAACAGGTCAGCTGCTACATGCACGTAAAACAAAAAATAAACAATAAGGTAACTACTTTGATTGTACCTAGTCCTTGTACGAATGTTGATTTATTACTGAACTTATCAAATTATTACTTGGGTTTTCTATAAGGTTGCATTTAATTAAGTACAAATGTTACTAGAAACTTTTCATCAAGATATAAAAAGAAATGGAGCTCCCATACTAAGTGACATTTTCACCGACTTTGGTCCAAATATTTTTTTATGTTCAATTAAATTCATCACTTTTGCAGTTGCCTAGCTAAATATTTTATCAGTAAAAGCAACATCCTTGTATTAAATTGAAGATGGCGTCCATAAATTTCATTAAATCTCTATTTATTAAACCACTGGATTAACACGTAAACAAAACAATGCATTTATCTCACATTGACCTTAATAGATGAACACATCAGCTGCGTAACATTAGACAATTTATACATGACACGCGGCAAATAGTAAACATACGATCAGTCACGTACATAGATAACAAGAAGATCATTGACATATTGGTATTATCTACCTACACTTCTATAACTGGCTCAGATAAAGAACATATCCCGTATTGGCCGGCTATCCATTTACCTAAGATACAGGAATTATAATTCTTAGTTTAGGAAATGGTCAAGCCTCATAACTATTTCATATCAGTGTACCTATTAGTAATTAAGTTTATTATATAAAGAATTATCTTATCTTATTGGCATCATTACTGTTGACATTCAGCTGCTATACTATACAAAATGACCGGGACATTGTACCTATCTACACTAATATAATAAAGAGGAAAACTTTGTTTGTTTTTTTGTTTTTTTGTTTGTTTGTATGTAATCGATAAACTCCGAAACTACTGGACCGATTTCCAAAATTCTTTCACTATTAGAAAGCTACAACATCCCAGAGTAACATAGGCTACTTTTACCACGGGAAAATTTCTCATTCCTACGGGAAAACGGTTAGCAGCAGGAAACGGAAATAAAGCAGATATTACCCAAATTAGCCAAACCGCTTTACCGATCCTCGCGAATTTTGGCACTGATATTACTATCATATAAAAGACGGACATGGTCAGCCCTCGAGGATCTGGAGTACCTGATGAAGACCACCAGCATCCCATATAAACTATAAGAGATACGGTCATGGCTTCATAGAAAAAGTTGTTCACCATGACGGGCCGCTTCTGCTGGCACATGGTCATCGAGGATCTGGAGTACCTGATGTAGACCACAAGCATCCCATCTAAACTATAAGAGATAGGGTAATGGTTTCAAAGTAAAAGTTATTCAGCACGATAGGCTGCTTCTGCTGGCACATGGTCACGAGGGTCTGGAGTACCTGATGTAGACAACCAGCATCTCATCTAAACTATAAAAGATTCGGTAATGGCTCCAAAGATAAAGTTATTCAGCATGACGGGCCGCTTCTACTGGCACATGGTCACGAGGGTCTGGAGTGCCTGATGTAGACCACCAGCATCTCATCAAAACTATAAGAGATACGGTAATGGCTTCAAAGTTAAAGTTATTCGCCATGACAGGCCGCCTCTGCTGGCACATGGTCATGATGAGTAACTTCTGCTAGAATGGATTAATGGACTTTTTACTACGGGCAAAGATCCCATTTCTACGGGAAAACAGGTAAGTAGCAGCGAGTGAAACCGCTGGGCGGGCCGCTAGTCTGATATAAAGTTCCCGAAAAGTTCCCAGTGTAAACGCACCCTAGTAGGGAACTTTAGTCCCGCAGCATTGTTTAAATACGTCTTCAATGGGAACATTTATTGGGAATTTCGTGGGACCCGAAATGTCCCGCCATTAAAGTATGAGTGTGTCCTGTCCATGTTTTTCATTGTTTATGGGCCTTACCACAACTGTTATTCGCGCTTTGAACGCTTGTGTGTAAAGATATTTTCTAAACACGCGTTCGACGCGCGTGTAACTTTGTGGAATGGCCCTAACTGTTTTTGTAAAATTCCACAGTGTTTGTTAGCTATTGTTTTTGTTTATGTTTATTGTAACTCGTTAGCGGTTTTTGGCCGGTCTAGTCTGTCCAACGACTTTTACTAAAAGTAAATAATTTTATCTCCCAAGGAGGATGAGACGGCGTGGAGCGAGAACTTCAAATCGCACCACGATAGCAAACCGCGTGGCAACGAGGCAGTCTCCGTGGACGTCAGCTTCCCTGATGCTGACCAGGTGTATGGTACGTACGTTTTATACACAGCGAAAGGGATGGTGAACCGACAAGTTTGCGGACATCAATAGGCGCGTCCACACCAAGCGAGCAGCCTCGCTGCCTCGCGAGGCATATGCTCGTGCGCTGGCGAGCCAAGTTAGGCACAATTTGGACACCTAAATAAATTAAACGGCAAAATTCTGAGGCGCGTTGAGCTCGCCCGAGCATGACCTTGCGTTGCCTCGGGTGAGTGAGCTACGTAGTTTTTTGGTCGTTTGCCTCCCGAGGCAGCGATGCTGCTAATGCCAAATTTTAAAACACTTACCGTGTTACGTGTAAAATTTTTGGAAAACTTGCAAAATTAGCTCCACAGGCTGGTTTGCACCTGCGACTTTCGGCATAAGATAGTTATAAACTATTCCAGTAGATGGAGCTCTGCCACGCGTTAGTGGCCTTGATATACTTGCTTAATTTGCAGGCTAAAATTGAGCCGCGGTAGCCCAGTTGGTAGTGGTGTCGGCAGTACACTGATGTCGAAAGTCTCAGGTTCAAATCCTGCCTGAGGTGTAAAATTTTGCAAGTCAAAAGTTAAATCAGCTGACTGCATTTAACATGGAAGTGGTTACATTTCATTTCGGAGTTACATTTTCATATGCACCTTATCAGTATTCGGAGTGCTGTCTCTTACAACCTACCATAACAGCCACAACAGTCCACCGCTGGACATGGGCCTCCCCTTACAACCTGTATAAACATAAAACAAAATTCATTTTTACTTGACTGCCTTAGAAGGAGGGTTGGTTATGTTTTTGGAGAGTGTGTGTATGTGGGTATTATGTAGACAAGAAATTCGTTTTCACGGGCTACAGTCCAAACGGCTGGGCGGAATTGGCTATACGGGATGTAAGGGAAAGCTCTCCGAATACTGATAGGTTGCATTTAGACCATTTAACTGAGCAACTTCCTGTAAGAATATTTTTCAGTAGACGTAAAAATTGTTTTGACTTCCCATACAAAATCACGATCAGCTGACTGCATTTACTATGGGAGGCCAAAAACTTTTATTCGTCTCCTAAAATATTTTCATATGGGAAGTTGTTCAAATAATTGGTCTGAGTGCACCCTATCAATATTCGAAGATCTGTCCCTTAAACCCTGTATCAAAAAATCATTAATTCAAGATGGCGGATTTTTATCGCAAAATTTTCTTAATACATTTGTTTGTTCCCACAGGAATACCGGAGCACACAGACAGGTTCTACTTGAAAAGCACGACGGGCGGCGAGCCCTACCGCCTCTACAACCTGGACGTGTTCGAGTACGAACTCGACAGCCGCATGGCCATCTACGGCGCGATCCCCGTCATGTACGCTCACGGGTGAGTGTTGACAACCTGTCACTACCGCCTCTACAACCTGGACGTGTTCGAGTACGAACTCGACAGCCGCATGGCCATCTACGGCGCGATCCCCGTCATGTACGCTCACGGGTGAGTGTTGACAACCTGTCACTACCGCCTCTACAACCTGGACGTGTTCGAGTACGAACTCGACAGCCGCATGGCCATCTACGGCGCGATCCCCGTCATGTACGCTCACGGGTGAGTGTTGACAACCTGTCACTACCGCCTCTACAACCTGGACGTGTTCGAGTACGAACTCGACAGCCGCATGGCCATCTACGGCGCGATCCCCGTCATGTACGCTCACGGGTGAGTGTTGACAACCTGTCACTACCGCCTCTACAACCTGGACGTGTTCGAGTACGAACTCGACAGCCGCATGGCCATCTACGGCGCGATCCCCGTCATGTACGCGCACGGGTGAGTGTTGACAACCTGTCACTACCGCCTCTACAACCTGGACGTGTTCGAGTACGAACTCGACAGCCGCATGGCCATCTACGGCGCGATCCCCGTCATGTACGCGCACGGGTGAGTGTTGACAACCTGTCACTACCGCCTCTACAACCTGGACGTGTTCGAGTACGAACTCGACAGCCGCATGGCCATCTACGGCGCGATCCCCGTCATGTACGCGCACGGGTGAGTGTTGACAACCTGTCACTATAGTCATATAGTGCGTTTCGTCAAATATTTCCCCTGGCATTAGGTTGGTAGCATTGTAAATATTATACGGCGGCCATAATATTACATGCGGCTTTCCAATGCTACCAACATGACGCCAGAAGAAACTCACTATACACGATAATGGCTATAGTACCGTCATTCGAATAGGCCATATTTGAAAGCTGTCAAAACCATGTTAATGCAATGACATAAAGTCTATTTTTTGGTTTGGTTTTGGACAGGTTTGACAGCTGTCAAATATGGCCTATTCGAATGACCGTACTCTTTATAGTTAAAGAGTATGAACTTGACAGCCGCATGGCCATCTACGGCGCGATCCCCGTCATGTACGCGCACGGGTGAGTGTTGTTAGATATATAGATAAAACGTTTTTTGCATGAAATTACAACACACACATACATTTATCAAATAAAAAACAGAATACATTTTAGGGATAACTACAGATATTACACAGTTAGATGCACATGTGTGCTACAGCTATACAAACGGCCAAAGCTCAATGCATAAAATACCCAAAAGATGGCAGCACTGGTTTTCAGCCATTACCCAGAGTAAATAATGCGAGTGATTTGTGTGTGTATTGGGTGTGAAAATGCGATATAAAATAGTTGGTGTTTATTTGTGTAAACTGTGTAAGTGATTTTTTTTATCAAAAATCTAAAAGTCAATGTAAAAACTTGAAATATATAAATGAGAAAAGTGTTAACCACAGTCTGTCTAAAAAGACTTGTTTTTTCATACAAAATTCCGTTTAATTTTGCAATTTCATACTAAGTAGCGCCCTCATTTTTTGCCCTGTCTTTTTAGACAGACTGTACACGACTACAACAGATGTCGTTAATGTGTTTCTAGAACACGGTATCGTTTTGTTTCCTTCAAACGCGTAATGTACGATCGCAGCAATGTATACTCATCTTAGGATATCGCTTTAGCATAATGACGCTCTCGCATAATACCCCTTGCGCAGAATATAGTTTCCGCAAAATGTCTCTTACGCATAATGTCGTCACTTGAGTTTTAAAATCAAATGACAAAGAGAGAGCCTTACGGCCGCGACTGCAGGGAGGGACTGCTGCTGAAAAGGAAGTGGTCTTTTCGACTATAGTCTAGTCTCATTTAAGACCTGACATTTGACCCACGACGGAACGGAGACGGTGTATGCGTTTAGAGTGACAGAATGTTTGTGCAAACCGATGTTACCAAGTATCTCCAAAACCTCTAATCGGATTTGGATGCGGTTTTCAGTGATGGATTAGGATTTCATTGGTGCATGTTCTTGCGTGATTAGGTATTAGGTACGTGAACCTGCAGTAAACCAGTGTTACAATGTTACCAGTTATCTCTAAAACCACTGGTCTGGTGTTGATGCGTTTTTCAGTGATAGAAGAAGATTTAACTGGAGATTATCTTGTTGTTACCCGAACAATTCACCAGGGGGCACTGCAGTGAACTGTCGTAGGTTTTTTCATAATTTTGTTTTCATTTGTGTCCAGGTCGAAACGCAGCGCGGGCGTGTTCTGGCACAACTCCGCCGAAACTTGGGTGGACGTGGTGAACCATGCGGACGCCAACGTGGTCGCATCCCTCGTCAACCTGGTCACCGGCGGACAGCAGCGACGCATCAACGCCCGGTAAGGATTACGCTGCTTCTTACAGTATACATAAACTAAGTGTCCTTAAGAGTAGTTATAGGTAAACATATAAGCAAGCTATAAAGTGCGCCTAAAAAGTTAGAGCGGTTGGAAGTAGTCTGCACACAACCACTGTCTAACAGTAGCAAAACACTAGTGACTATTGAAGCTCTATAACTCCTCATACATTTGACGTAGGTATCTATGGAGCAATTGCTCATGTATTGACAGTACAGCGCGGGCCGATATGTGCACTCTATAGCTTGCTTATTATACTCTAAGGCAGCGCCGCATCAACGCCAGGTAACGTGGGTAGACGTGGGTGGACGTGGTGAACCATGCGGACGCCAACGTTGTTGCTTCTCTCGTCAACCTGGTCACCGGCGGACAGCAGCGACGCATCAACGCAAGGTGAGGATTGTATTGTATTGTGGGCTCCCTTTTCCGCATTAGCTGTGATTGAGGTACTCTTTTATATTCCGAAACTAATTTTCTTAATACTTCACTGACGGACACTTTGCGCGGACGCCCGCATTGTATCACTTTGAATCATGTCAAAACATACAATATTTAGTAATAATTTAGGTAAATTTGTAGGATACTCTGACATAGTTTTTAAGATGAGATTATTAACAAAATGGGTTACTTAGCCAGAATAAAAGAAAGATCTATTGCAGTTTTTAATGTAATAGACATAGAAAAACTTCTCATAAATGAAAATAAGAAATGGAAAAATTGTTATGCATCGACCAGGGATCGAACTCGGGCCGCATGGGTAAACGCCTCACCGCTCTGCCAATGAGCCACCAATATACCGGTGCCTCAGTCGATGCATGACAAATTTTTCAATTTTATTTGTACAAGTTTTATATTTACTTATTTATTTTTGATTTATGCCTTTGCAGATTTATGAGCGAGTCAGGAGTGGTGGATCTGTTCGTGATGCTGGGCCCGCAGCCTTCAGACGTGCTCCGGCAGTACACCGCGCTCACTGGCGCCGCGCCACTGCCCCCGGTGAGTCCCCAGCCGTACTCATTACTATACTGGGCGAATACTGATGTCGCCAGATTCATGAGCGAGTCAGGAGTGGTGGATCTGTTCGTGATGCTGGGCCCGCAGCCTTCAGACGTGCTCCGGCAGTACACCGCGCTCACTGGCGCCGCGCCACTGCCCCCGGTGAGTTATACAGCCGTACTCAATACTATACTGGGTGAATACTGATGTCCTGCAGATTCATGAGCGAGTCAGGAGTGGTGGATCTATTCGTGATGCTGGGCCCGCAGCCTTCAGACGTGCTCCGGCAGTACACCGCGCTCACTGGCGCCGCGCCACTGCCCCCGGTGAGTATATAACCGTACTCACTACTATACTGGGTGAATACTGATGTCCTGCAGATTCATGAGCGAGTCAGGAGTGGTGGACCTATTCGTGATGCTGGGCCCGCAGCCTGGTGACGTGCTCCGGCAGTACACCGCGCTCACTGGCGCCGCGCCACTGCCCCCGGTGAGTCCACTACCGTACTCATTACTATACTGGACGAATACTGATGTCGACAGATTCATGAGCGAGTCAGGAGTGGTGGATCTGTTCGTGATGCTGGGCCCGCAGCCTTCAGACGTGCTCCGGCAGTACACCGCGCTCACTGGCGCCGCGCCACTGCCCCCGTTGAGTCCCAAACCGTACTCATTACTATACTGAGCGAATACAGCCGCACTCATTACTGTAGTGGGCGAATACAGCCGTACTCGCCGTATACTGGGTGGATACAGACGTACTCATTATTATACTGAGATAATACAGCCGTACTCATTACTATAATGGGTTGAAACAGTCGTACTCATTACTATAATGGGTGAATGCAGCCATACTCATTGCTATACTGCGTAAATACAGTCGTACTCATTACTACACTGGTTTAATACAGCCGTACTCATTACTGTACTGGACGAACACTCGTACTCATTACTGTACTGAGTAAATACAGCCATATTCATTACTATACTGGGTAAATACAGCCATATTCATACATATACTGGGTGAATACAGTTGTACTCATTACATTACTATAACGGATAAATACAGCAGTACTCATTACTATACAGGGCGAATACAGCCGTACTCATTATTTTACTGGGTGGCTACAGCCGTACTCTTACTACACTGGGTGAATATAAACGGTCTTTACAAATTTTTAAAATGTGGCTATAGCGACCCTATTTTACGACCTTTAACGCTTTGCCTGTAGAAAGATTTTTATGAGGTATTTTTCTTCTATTTGCTCTGAAATGACTCTGGTCTCTTATTGACCACAACAAATAATGTACGAAGTTGTGTTTATTTATAGGATTTTAATTAACCCGACGTTTCGGACACTTTCTAGTGTCCGTGGTTAACGGATGAATAAGGAGCTTAGACGTCATTATTCGGGATTTAAAATTATTAATGTTCTACCGCCGTCTATTTCTTAATTGCCTAGCATAATGTTCCGGTTGCACGCAGAATGCAGTGTCTTGTGAAAAATTCAAATTATTTCATAGTAATAATGTACTATTTTAATGTCTTTTGTTTTGTTGTTCAGAAATTCTCTCTGGCGTACCACCAGTCTCGCTGGAACTACGTGGACGAGGCGGACGTGCGCTCAGTCGACGACAACTTCGATGCGCACGACATCCCCGCCGACGTCATCTGGTTGGACATCGAGTACACCGACAGAAAGAAGTGAGTCCTTAGTGTATATAAGCAAGATAAAGAGTGCGCCTATCACTGTCAAAAGGTAAGCAGTTGCCACAAAATAGAAAATTTACAGAAGTTTCACTCGACCCTATACAGGATTTTCGCGATTGTCACTTGTTTCATAGCCAGGGTTGCTACTGTCAAAAACCTCAAAATAGAAAAAACGTCATAACCACAAAATCTGATACAACAATGTCATAAGATTCTGAGCCAATCTTCATCCAAGAAATATGACGATCGTAGCAACCAACCTTAAGTTCCTCTGAGATTGCAGTTAAAGTCAGTACGCGTCAATATCATCACTAGTTATGGGTGAGCCATCTGTAAAGGCTTCCGGCAATTCGGTTTCCCTAAATTATGGTCACATCATACACCGCCCTAGGAGCAAGCTACATAGATGAGACTTGCCCCATGACCGTGACGCGTAGGATTGTAGGTTGACATCTGTCGAACAAGTGATCTCTCTGGCGTACCAGCAGTCGCGCTGGAACTACGTGGACGAGGCGGACGTGCGCTCAGTCGACGACAACTTCGACGCGCACGACATCCCCGCCGACGTCATCTGGTTGGACATCGAGTACACCGACCGGAAGAAGTGAGTCCTTAGTGTATATAAGCAAGCTATAGAGTGCCTATCACTGTCAAAAGGTAAGCATTTGCCACAAAATAGAAAGTTCACAGAAGGTTCACTCGACCCTATCCAGGATTTTTGCGATTCTTACTTGGTTAATAGCCAGGGTTGCTACTGTCAAAAACCTCAAAGTAGAAGAACACCATAACTACAAAATCTGATACAACGTCATTATATGATTCTGAGCCAATTTTATTCCAAGAATTATGACGTTCGTGGTAACCATCTTCTTAGTTACCTCGAGTTCCTCTGAGATTACAGTTAAAGTCAGTAAGCGTCAATATCGTCGTTAGTTATGGGTGAGCTATCTGTAAAGGCGTCTCGCAAGCCAGTCGCCCTAATTAGTGGTCACACCACACACCACTCTAGTTACTCTAGGCGCCCTTAGAAGAAGCTCTATACTAGATGATCTAGGGGCAAGCTCTATATATGACCTAGGAGCAAGCACCATCATAGATGACCTAGGGCCAAGCTGTTTATGCATATATGAGACCTGCGCTATGACCATGACGCGTGGGATGGCATATGTCGAACAAGTGATCTCTCTGGCGTACCACCAGTCTCGCTGGAACTACGTGGACGAGGCGGACGTGCGCTCAGTCGACGACAACTTCGATGCGCACGACATCCCCGCCGACGTCATCTGGTTGGACATCGAGTACACCGACCGGAAGAAGTGAGTCCTTAGTATATACAGGGTGTAAGAGACGGTGTAACGAGAACTTTGCAGGCATGATCAGAAGTGAGTAGGATCCTTAGTGTTTTGATACACTACGACCGAAATTCGGCCGGAAGAAGTAAGAAGCATCCTTAGTGTCTTGAAACACTACGTCCGAAATTACGCGACTGTAATTCGATGGCTGACAATTTCATTTCAGATGACACTCTATAAGCGCCGAAATTACGCCCAAATCACGTTGAAATTACTCCGGACCGAAATTAGGCGGGGTAATTTCGGCTGAAGTGTGTCATCCGTAATGCAAACAACATCGGTGGCGTAATTTCAGATGTGTGTCTAGATACTTAGAGTATATAGAAGCAAGCCATAGAGTGCGCCTAAAAACTTAAGACGGGAAGCAGTATTATTTCATACATTTGATGTCTGTATCTATGGAGCAACCGCTTACGCTGTGACAGTACGGCGCAGGGCCTTACACGCACTCTATAGCTCGTCACATCACATCACACACCCCCCTATAGGATGACAACTTGTATACACACGACATCCCGGCTGACGTCACCTGGCTCGACATCTAGTACACCGACCGGAAGAAGTGAGTCAGACCACACACCGCCCCATAGGACAGATATACTGCTCCCCGGGACACTATGCAATACATACATACACTACCATACTATTATTTATTAATTTAATTACAATAGTTACACGTCAAATGGGGTAAATACAAAATGTATACAACGTATGTACCGGCATAGTCGATCTTGAGTCACTAACGCTCAGCAAGCCTAGCAAGCGATATGGCTGCCAGTGCATGTCTTTAGTTTTAGTTTTCTGTGCTGTTTTATTTTTAAAAGCTCTTGCACACAAGCGTTTTCTCGGGTGATTTCTCGACGGAGCGTGATTGCGGCGGAATTAAGTTATGTTTATTAAGAATTTTTAAACATTCCGACTTTTTGGACACTTTCGAGTGTCCGTGGTAAACGGATGACTGAGGTGTTAGACGTCATTATTTGGAATTTAAAATTTGTTCTACCGCCATCTATTTCTTACACCTTTGCAGTGACCTTAGTCATCCGTTGACCACGGACACTGGAAAGTGTCCGAAAAAGACGGATTAATTGAAAATCCTAAATAAACACAACTTAAACCCGTTTCAATTGTTACATTGTAATGATTAATAGTCGTGCAAACAAAAGAAAATACTAATACAGTGTTTTATCCGTCTGTAAGGTACTTCACATGGGACGCGGAGAAGTTTCCCCACCCGGCCGACATGGTAGCCAACCTGACGGCAAAAGGCCGCAAGCTGGTGCTCATCATTGACCCGCACATCAAGCGGGAAGCGGGGTACTTCCTGCACGAGGACGCCACGGAACACGGGTACTACGTGAAGGACAAGGACGGCAAAGATTATGAAGGTAGGCCAATGTAATGTATTGTGTAATTTAGGAAAATTTCACCGCAGGCAGGATTTGAACCAGCGACCTTCGTAATCTGTACTGGCGACGCCTCTACCAACTGGGAAAAGTGTAGCTACCCGCCTGGTCGGGTGTTGTGACCAGGAGACCGACTGGTCCTACCGGACATGTTTGGAAGTTGTATATATAGCGATCTGCGGAAACACTTCGATACCGCGTTTTAGGACTGTCTGGAAGTAAGTATGCACGCCGCAACAAAACGTATGAGAAAGCAAGAAATGAATACTGGGCTAATGACGTTTGAGGTATGGGCTTGCCATCGACTCGATAGAAGAAGTAGAAGGTGTTGATTGATAGAGAGATGTAAGAAATTATGAGAAATTGATCGCAAACTCGTGCTTATCATCGACCCGCACATCAAGCGTGAAGCGGGGTACTTCCTGCACGAGGACGCCACGGAACACGGGTACTACTTTAAGGATAAGGACGGCAAAGATTACGAAGGTAGGCCAATGTAGTGTATTGTCTATTGACTAGTACAGATTGATGGTTGATGAGCCCAGTTGGCTGAGTGACGACGCGACGGAGGAAGGAAAAGGGTAGCTACCCGCCTGGTCGGGTGTTGCGACCAGGTGACCGACTGGTCTATCCGGACATGTTTGGAAGTTGTATTTATAGCGATCTGCGGAAACACTTCGATACCGCGTTTTAGGACTGTATGGAAGTAGGTATATGGAGCGCATGCGACGCAACAAAACGTATGAGAAAGCAAGCAAACGTATGAATATTGGGCTAATTATGTTTGAGGTATAGGCCTGCCATCGTCTCGATAGAAGAAGTATAAGATGTTGATTGAAAGAGTGATGAAAGAAAAGTATGAGAAAGCACGATCGCAAGCTGGTGGTCATCATCGACCCGCACATCAAGCGGGAAGCGGGGTACTTCCTGCACGAGGACGCCACGGAACACGGGTACTACGTTAAAGACAAGGACGGCAAGGATTATGAAGGTAGGTTGATGTAATAATCATTGTGAAGCGTCTTCCTCAGTGTATCTTACGCCTTTGTGTTGTCGGCAAGTTGTATGCAATGATGTTGATTGAAAGAGTGACGAAAGAAACTTTAGGAAGAGTGATGGATGATGAAGACAGTTGGCCCAGTGACGACGAAAGAAGGAAAAGGGTAGCTACCCGCCTGGTCGGGTGTTGTGACCAGGCGACCGACTGGTCCAACCGGACATGTTTGGAACTTGTATTTATAGCGATCTGCGGAAACACTTCGATACCGCGTTTTAGGACTGTATGGATGTATAAGGAGCGCATGCGTGCCGCAAAAAAACGTATGAGAAAGCAGGCAATACTGGGTTAATGACATTTGTATGTATGGGCATGCTATCGACTCGATAGAAGAAGAAGAAGGTGTTGATTGAAAGAGATATGAAAGAAACATATGAGAAAGCACGATCGCAAGCTGTTGCTCATCATCGACCCGCACATCAAGCGTGAAGCGGGGTACTTCCTGCACGAGGACGCCACGGAACACGGGTACTACGTCAAGGATAAGGACGGCAAGGATTATGAAGGTAGGTTGATGTAATAATCATTGTGAAGCGTCGCGAGGATGACGGCCGATAATCACTTATTTAACACTTATCTAACAAATGCCATCCCAGGCGTCACGTTTTCCTCTGTGTATCTTGCGCCTTAGTGTTGTCGGCCAGTTGTATGCAAAGTTGTTGATTGAAAGAAACTTTGGGTAAGTGATGGATGATGAAGCCAGTTGGCCAGAGTGACGACGGAGGAAGGAAAAGGGTAGCTATCCGCCTGGTCGGGTGTTGTGACCAGGGTATCGACTGGTGCATCCGGACATGTTTGGAAGTTGTATTTTATAGCGATCTGCGGAAAAACTTCGATACCGCGTTTTAGCATTGTATGGAAGTATATGGAGCGTATCCGTGTCACAATAAAACGTATGAGAAAGCAAGAAATGAATACTGGGCTAATGACGTTTGAGGTATGGGCTTGCCATCGACTCGATAGAAGAAGTAGAAGGTGTTGATTGATAGAGAGATGAAAGAAACGTATGAGAAAGCAAGCAAACGTATGAATACTGGGCTAATGACGTTTGAGGGTTTGGGCTTGCCATCGACTCGATAGAAGAAGGTTTTGATTGATAGAGAGATGAAAGAAACGTATGAGAAAGCACGATCGCAAGCTGATGGTCATCATCGACCCGCACATCAAGCGGGAAGCGGGGTACTTCCTGCACGAAGACGCCACGGAACACGGGTACTACGTCAAGGATAAGGACGGAAAAGATTATGAAGGTAGGTTAATAGTGTATTGAGTAATTTAGGAAAACTTGCAAAATTTCCACCGCAGGCTAGATTTGAACCAGCGACCTTCGCCATCTGTTCTGTACTGGCGACGCCTTTAGCAACTGGGCTATTCACTGCACTTAGTATTGTATCGAAGACGCCACGGAACGCAAAGATTATGAATGTAGAGATTGACAATTTGAAAGGCCACAGGTGGACTGCTATGCAGTATTATAACCCTCCTTCCTTAGCCAAGCTAAGAGAAATCATGACGCTTGAAACCCTTTCCATATAAAATGTAAGAAACAGCGCCTTAGTGTTGGCTAGTTGTATGCAAAGGTATTGATTGAAAGAGTGATGAAAGAAACTTTAGGAGGAGTGATGGATAATGAGGCCAGTTGGCCGAGTGACGACGGAGGAAGTAAAGGGTAGCTACCTGCCTGGTCTGTAACCAGGTGACCAACTGGTCCATCCGGACTTGTTTGGAAGATGTATTTATAGCGATCTGCGGAAACACTTCGATACCGCGTTTTAGGACTGTATGGAAGTATGTGGAGCGCATGCGCGCCGCAACAGAACGCTTGAGAAAGCAAGAAATAAATACTGAGCTAATGTCGTTTGAGGTATGAGCCTGCCATCGACTTGATAGAAGAAGTAGAAGGTGTTGATTGAAAGAGTAATGTAAGAAACGTATGAAAAAGCAAGAAATGAATACTGAGCTAATGATGTTTGAGGTATGGGCTTGCTATCGACTCGATAGAAGAAGGTTTTGATTGATAGAGAGATGAAAGAAACGTATGAGAAAACAAGCAAATGTATGAATACTGGTCTAATGACGTTTGAGGTATGGGCTTGCCATCGACTCGATAGAAGAAGAAGAAGGTGTTGATTGATAGAGAGATGAAAGAAACGTATGAGAAAGCAAGCAAACATTTGAATACTGGGCTAATGACGTTTGAGGTATGGGCTTGCCATCGACTCGATAGAAGAAGTAGAAGGTGTTGATTGATAGAGAGATGAAAGAAACGTATGAGAAAGCACGATCGCAAGCTGGTGCTCATCATCGACCCGCACATCAAGCGTGAAGCGGGGTACTTCCTGCACGAGGACGCCACGGAACACGGGTACTACGTGAAGGACAAGGACGGCAAGGATTATGAAAGTAGATACAATACGAACGTAGATAAAGAAGGTAAAATACGTAGGTTAGGTGGAAAGAAATTATTTTGTACGGGTTACTGCCTTAATGACTTGAAGAATTTTGACTTATGAGGTGTCGTTGAACTCATTTCAGCATTGTGAGTAACACGCTATACGAACCCTTGAAAAATTCAAAATTTCCAAAAAAAGTAATTTGTTTTGGCAGGCTACAACCCAAACGGCTGAGCGGATCTTGACATGTGAAGTGTCGGTAAATTCGTCTCAGTAGTGTGAGTGACACTGACTATAATTTATCGCAATATACAAATTTTAAATAACCGCAGTCGGGTTTTGTTTTTAATATACACTTCTCATCAGAAATATCGAGACACTTAGCAAGTTTACGTTTTGTAGAGATAACATTATCTGAGTCATATGTTTATTTTGGGATAAATGTCTAATAATGTAGTGCAATAGTGAGTATTACAATGTTTCAAAATTCTAATGTCGATTTTCTACATTCAACTTTTTATTTCATAGATTTCATATTTTGTTTGACTATGAAAACGAAACGAAAGTTTCTCGATTTTTTTGATGAGGATGAGGAGTATATTAAACATCTTATCTTATCTTAATTAGCCCGTATCGTCCCACTGTTGGGCAAACGCCTCCCTCTTCTCTTTCCACCCTGTTCTGTTTTGGGCCTCCAATTGCCAATCTTTGCTAAAGGCGTCCAGCTCGTCGCGCCACCTGCGACGGGGTCTTGTTTAATAATTGTGCTTGTTGAATCCACTATGTTTGTTGCAGGCTGGTGTTGGCCGGGCTCGTCCTCCTACCTGGACTTCTTCGACCCGGCGGTGTCTCAGTACTACGCCGACCGGTACAAGTTCGACAACTTCCCCGGGACCTCCAAGGACGTGCACTTCTGGAACGACATGAACGAGCCTAGCGTGAGTTTCATACCTTTTTTAAAACACTTCCCAAGTGGAAAGTCATCGTCTGCCTGCCCTTAGCCCAATTTATTTGCGGTCGGCACAACATGTCTTTTTCTTTCATTCATCTCTATCAGCAGTCAAACCCTCACTTATTTTTTTATGTCTTATTTTTCATATCGTCTTTTATACAATCCATCCAAACCTTTTTAGGCCTTCTTCTGCGTCCATCCACATTCATTCCCGAGTGGAAAGTGGTAACACAAAATGTGGACTGAAACAATATGTGCACTAACCGGAGTAATATGTTGTTCAATGAAAATGAGAAAATTGAACAATTTATTTTACCCGGGAATTTAACCCGGGTCCGTGGGGTACCGACTACCGTCCCACCGCTCTGCCACCTGAGCTACAGGGGCCTGGCAGACCCTAATGAATTTCTCAACCTTTTGATGCTCGTCGTTGGTCCCGGGTTTAAGTCCCGGCGGTCGCTAATGAATTTTTCAATTTACTCATTTCCAATTTATGTGCATTGAAAATACGCTGTAAGGGTTGTAAATAACTATTACTAGATGTCGCTTCGAGGCGAGCATCATGAGGTTAAGAAATTCGTTGGAATCGTTCGTTAAACAAGTGAAAATAGCCCACCGTTTATTCAAACGTGTGGTGAGGATTACAGTTCGAGCCTAGATTTATAACCCTTACCAAAGTATAGCTGGGTGTTGCGGCACATGATAGTGTTTAGTGTTTTTCATAGATTTCAGTGACTTTCAGTGAAATAGTTCGTTAAGTTCCTTTAGGTTTATTAATACCTTTCAAATCTTTAATACAGTTTGCTCTGCATCTTTTCGCAGGCGTTTTTCAATAAATTTGCATTGTATAAAACGTCATCAAGCTTCGATTCTAACATGGCGGCCTTCAGACGCCCAAGATTGTAAAATTATACTTTTCTCTGCTAATAAACCTCAGTTTTTGTTAAACTCAAATCTAGTTTTCATCTTTACCTTATGTTCCTGCGGGAACATAAAATGGCGACCGTGACAGGACTCTGGTTATTCTAATTTTGCCAGATGTTCTAGGGTACGCCACGCCGAGTTAACTGCGCAGTTAAGTTACGTCATCGGAATTTCGTCGTCGTCGAGGCAGTTTGGATATCCTGAGCTAAAGAACAGCTGGACGCAGTTGCCTGAAGCCTAATCTACCACTGGGAGAAGAGATTTCCAGAAAATATCCTGAGATGACAACGGAACAGATGCAGAAACATCGACACGTGGGCATTCAATATTCGGCGTGCCTTGCCTAGAGGATAAGGACGGTCACTAGTTCAGCAGTCTACGTGGAATAGCCTGCCCAAATCGTGATATCACGGGCCCGAGCAGTAGAAGCAGCCGTGGAGCACAAGACTTCGCCTCGAGCCCCCACACCCCTGTGACGTCACATGAGCTAAGTGTCCAACTTTATTCTCCTATTCAACTCCAAATCTACAAATTTCCACATCAAAATCCTATTTTCTTTCCAAATCCAAACACTAATTACGAGCCAGAGACCAAGTCTCCACTTACGTAATCAATTTCTATACCTATTTTATTTAGGTACTAAAAGCAAGTCACCTTACTACTAAACAATATCCTCAACTTTCTATATTATAAATCTTTATAAAATAACGTTAATTTAGCAGCTTCCTTTCTATACCCACTTAACATAACCTAATTGTCTAATATACACTACAGCCTATTTAATTCTAATAAAAAAACCTACATTGTATATTTACAGCGAATTTAAAACATAAAAGGTTAATTTCCCAATACATAATTGCCATTGTTAACGTTCCAGGTTAGTGATACTGCGTGGTGCAAAATAACCTATTCTATTGCACTTTAGATAACGCATTCCAGTATTATCAATCACTATCAGCTGATCTGGTGATACCCAGACTGCGTGGTGCCTACTCAGTGAGGAACATGAGCCTTTTTAGTTACCTACTTTTGTTTGGTTAACGAGTTTATTGTTCAGTTTCAGATTTTATACAGTTTTAACTTATAAAATTAGTTAATTTCGTAGTTTTTTCTATACCTATTTATTCAACTAATTTGGCATAATGTCTAAAACTAATGCAGACGAAATTGCCAAAACCCTTACGCCTTTGCAGGTTGCAAACGTAAAGCGTGGCACGATTAAAGGTCAAATCACTAATTTCAAAAAACATTTGGAGAAAATTATGAATCAAACGACACTTACGAGTCTAGATATTTCAGAATTGCAGTTAAAGCTCAGTAAGCTCGAGAACCTAGAATCAAAATTTG
Source organism: Phthorimaea operculella (assembly GCA_024500475.1). Lineage (NCBI taxonomy): Eukaryota > Metazoa > Arthropoda > Insecta > Lepidoptera > Gelechiidae > Phthorimaea > Phthorimaea operculella. The sequence continues at coordinate 91,328 of JANFCV010000397.1, read as the reverse complement.
ATGAATTGCAATCTGACATAGAATTGTTAAATTTCGAAAATCTTGCCGATGAGCGGGAACAGAGGGACAAAATTGAGCAAGATTTTGTAATGATTATTGCTACTACCAGGTCTATTATTAACAATTTCAGTGAAAAGAAAAATACTCAAAATCCTTGTGGCTCCCACTGTGCCCACTCACATGGCCATGATAACCCAATTGGGATCAAGTTACCCAGTATTGAAATTCCCAAATTCAACGGTTCATATTTCCGCTGGCTTGAGTTTAGGGATACTTTTAAAAATTTGATTCATGACGTGAAAAACATTGCACCTATACAAAAGTTTTACTATTTGAACTCTTATTTGGAAGGGGAGGCTGCTCAAGTAATTTCAAACTTAGAGATTTCTGATACTAACTACTCCCACGCATGGGAGCTCCTAAACAGTCGTTACAACAACAAACGCGTATTAATCGATCAGCATTTAAATTCTTTATGTTCAATACAATCCATTACGCGCGAAACCGAAAAATCACTTAGGTTTTTGGTAGACCATATCACAAAAAACTTACGTGCACTAACCTCGCTAGGGTTACCAACCGATAAGTGGGACGCAATTATTATTTTCCTACTAACAAAAAAGTTAGATTCTCGTACTCTCGTCAAATGGGAAGAGTGGAGAAATACCATAGAGGATTATCCTACGTTAGATGAGTTTAAGGAATTCTTAACCGATCGTGCTAACGTTTTGCAAGCGTTAAGTCGTAATAAGGTTTTCTCCAATCCAGGTCAAAATAACGAAACACGAGAACAATCTACATCGCGATCATTCCAAAATTCTAGCCCTATTAAGCGCTTATCTTTGCCTAGCATGGAACAAGTGTACAAGTGCAGTATTTGCCAGGGTTCCCACCGAATTTATGATTGTCAAGTTTTTAAATCCAAATCCGTACCTGATCGGTTAATTGAAGTCAAAAAGCATAAATTATGCGCCTTATGCCTGCGTAGAGGTCATGACCTTCGTACTTGTGTCATGGGTCCCTGCCGTATTTGCCAAAAAAGACATAATTCAATGCTATGTCCACCACAGGAAGTTCTTATCGCACCTGTTGTATCCGAAGAAAATACGGATCAGGTTGTTTCCTTATCTACGCAAGGTATAAAATCATCTATGCTTACTACAGCTATAATCAAAGTAACAAATCCTAAAACAAAACAATCCATGCAAGCGCGTGCATTTTTGGATCAGGGCAGCCAAAACTCTTTTGTTAGCAAATCATTGCAACAACAGCTGTCTTTATCTACTAACAAACTACTGCATCCCATTAATATTATAGGGATAGGTAACAACACCTCTCAACAGGTTAATGAGAGTTGTGTTATACAAATAAATTCAACTTCTACTTCTTACCACGTTACTCTTTCTTGTTTAGTGATGAATGAGTTAACTGGTGAAGTGCCAAGGGCACCTATAGATTATTCTAATTTCAAAATGCCTAGCGACATACAGTTAGCAGACCCCAATTTTCATCAGCCTGCACCTGTCGATATTCTAATAGGTATCGACCTATTTTGGGATCTAATTAAAGGAGAAAACGCTCCTTGGGTCCAAACAACCCCAAACTCATAGATTCCCATCTAGGTTGGCTGATTGGTGGTCCTATACCTACTTCACAAAACAATCAATCAAATGTACTCTATTGCAATCGTGCAACTATTCAACAAAACAACGCTGAAAGCGCAGTAGATGAATTTCTACCTAAATTCTGGCAATTAGAAGAATTGCCCCAAAGGCGTATTTTAAGCGAAAATGACAAATTATGTGAAGAGCATTTTTTGGCACACACTGTACGCCAAAGTACGGGACGATTTTGTGTTAGACTGCCACTCAAAGATTCCCCTGATTGTCTCGGGGATACCTATTATACAGCAAAAAAACGTTTACTAAACATAGAAAAAAGGTTCGCAAAAAATCCACAACTAAAAATCGATTATGTAAAATTCATAAACGAATATGCCGAATTGGGCCATTTGTCCGAGTCACATATACCTAGACCCGTCCCATCATGCTTTTTATGTCACCATCCTGTATTTAAACTGGATAGTGAGTCTACTAAAACACGAGTTGTGTTTGATGGGGCCTGCTGCGTGACCTCCTCCGGCTACTCACTTAATGACCTGCTTATGATCGGTCCAACAGTACAAGACTCACTTTTCTCCATACTTATCCGTGCGCGCGAGCATCGGTTCATTTTGTGCGGTGACATCGAAAGATGTACCGCCAGATTGAGTACATGAGGATGATCGCAATTTGCAGTTGATATTATGGAGAGATGATGAGTCGAAACCGATCAAGACGCTGCGCCTTAATACTCTGACTTACGGTACCGCAAGTGCGAGTTATTTAAGTACGCGCTGTCTTTGGCAGGTGGGAGAGGAGTGCGCGGACGATAACATAAAAACAACCATACAAAAAGATTTTTACATAGATGACCTAATTACGGGCGCTAATAGTGAGGAACAGATACGCTACATAAAAAACGCAGTTACGGCAGAGTTGAAATCAGCCTGTTTCAACCTGCGCAAATTCAAAAGTAATTTGCCCACTATCTTCGAAAATACGGATGGTGAGTCCCAACAAAACCTCACTATTAGCGAATCATCTAATACACTTGGAATAGGTTGGAATCCTACAAGTGACAAATTTCATTTTCCAATTAATTTACCACAATCAAATCAACCCATTACAAAACGATACATAATGTCTAACTCTTTAGTATATTCGATCCATTAGGTTTGCTCAGTCCATGCATTATCCAGCCAAAAATGTTATTACAAGATCTATGGTCACAACACATCGATTGGGACGAACATGTTCCAAAGGATATCGAAAAATCATGGTTTGAATTTTCCAATAACTTGCCATTTATATCAGACTTAGAGGTTCCTCGTCGGGTTATTTGTGACAACCCTAAGTTAATTGAGCTACATACTTATAGCGACGCCAGTCAGCGCGCATTTGGATCATGCATCTACGTTCGATCCGTAGATAACAACGATTGCGTCACCGTCAACCTGCTGTGTGCTAAGTCAAAGGTAGCTAGCTTGAAACCGGTGACTATCCCGAGACTAGAATTGTGCGCGGCTTTGCTTGCCGCCCGGCTGTATAAATCAGTCAAGGATTCCATTCGATTTCAACCTGATAAATGCTATCATTGGTGCGATTCCACTGTTGTGCTAGGATGGTTAAAGGCGGATCCCACAAAATTAAAAACATTTGTCGCTAATCGGGCAGTCGAGATTAACGAACTAACACAATCATCTTGCTGGCGATATGTACCTACGGAATGCAATCCAGCTGACCTTATCTCGCGCGGTATCAACGCCAGCCAGCTAAGAGACCTAGACCTCTGGTGGTCAGGTCCTAACTATAACCAGGATCAATCTTACTGGCCAACTCTTGAAGTTAAAAATATGGACTTGCCTGAAGCAAAACCTTACAAACTAAAACAAAAATAAAACAAAAACTTACCTAAACAATCAACGTCAAAAATATACAAAAAACCTTACCTAAAGAAAATAATAATACACAAAACTTACCCGACACTCGCTGTTTACAAATTTTGACAGTATGTCCTACTTTAAATGATTATGAACCGATAATTAATTTCGAAAAATACTCCGACTTGAATAAATTACAAAGATCGGTTGCTTTTGTGTTGAGATTCATTTTTAATTTAAAAAATCCACAAAATAAGCGTACTGGAATTTTATCTTTGAATGAAATAAATGAGTCATTTACTTATCTTTGTTCCATAGCACAAAAACAATCATTTCCTCTTGAATATGAAACATTAAAAAGGGTAATCAATTAAAGCCTAAATCCAGAATTTTATCCCTTTCACCGTTCCTAAAAGATGACGACGTGATTAGGGTTGGGGGTAGAATATCTGTATCAAATTATAAATATGACAAAAAACACCCGATTTTGCTAGACGCTGCTCATCATTTTACAAAACTTATTTTCGAGCGCGAACACATTCGAAGCCTACATGCCGGTCCTCAGCTGTTGCTTGCCACTGTGCGGGAGTATGTATGGCCGGTTAACGGTAGATTACTTGCGAGGCGAACTGCACGCAGTTGTGTACGATGTAGTAGATGTGCAGCTAGGTCTATTGTTGCTCCAAAAATGGGTGAGCTCCCAATACAACGCGTTTCAGTCGATTTTCCTTTTGTTTCAGTCGGTTTAGATATGGGGGGACCCTTCCTAGTACTGAATAGAAAGGGCGCGGGCTCGCTTAATAAAATGCTACCTATGCCTATTTGTTTGCCTCAGGTATAAGTGTTTGCACTTAGAGGTAGTATCAGACTTATCTAAAGACGCATTTATATTGGCATTGCAAAGATTTACATCTCGCCGCGGTAAGCCAGCGGAAATATTTTGTGATAATGGACGCAACTTTGTTGCGGCTGACAAAGAATTATCCGATTTTTTGAAGAAAAATAACAAGTGTCTGTCTGAATATGCAATTCAAGAATCTTTCAAATTCAATTTCATTCCGGCTTACAGCCCTCACTTTGGAGGCATCTGGGAGGCTGGGATCAAATCAGCAAAATATCACATTAAACGTGTAATGGGTAATTCCCACCTTACTTATGAGGAGATAGGCACTTTGTTTACGCAAGTGGAGGCTGTACTAAATAGTCGTCCCTTGTGTCCTTTGTCCGAATCCCCGGACGACTTCCTTTTCCTTTCTCCTGGGCACTTTCTCGTGGGTCGACCACTCACGGCGTTGCCAGCACCACCGCTCAGTCATAGAAAAGAAAGCTCGTTAAACAGATACGAACGGCTTGAGAAGCTGCGACAAGTCTTTTGGAATGTATGGCAGAAAACTTACATTGCAGAATTGCAACAAAGGAAAAAGTGGAAGCGAGCCACTTACAATGAGCTTCAAATTGGAGATCTTGTACTACTCAAAGAAGACATGGTTCCACCACTCTGCTGGAGACTAGGCAGAGTTCAACGTTTGTTTCCTGGCCCAGATGGAATTTCGAGGGTCGCTGACGTCACGACTATAAGAGGTTGCGTTCGACGGCCTTTGATCAAGCTTTGCCCACTTCATCCACTGGACATCCAATCCTGAAAGGCGGACCTTTCAGCGGGGGGGAATATGTTGCGGCACATGATAGTGTTTAGTGTTTTTCATAGATTTCAGTGACTTTCAGTGAAATAGTTCGTTAAGTTCCTTTAGGTTTATTAATACCTTTCAAATCTTTAATACAGTTTGCTCTGCATCTTTTCGCAGGCGTTTTTCAATAAATTTGCATTGTATAAAACGTCATCAAGCTTCGATTCTAACATGGCGGCCTTCAGACGCCCAAGATTGTAAAATTATACTTTTCTCTGCTAATAAACCTCAGTTTTTGTTAAACTCAAATCTAGTTTTCATCTTTACCTTATGTTCCTGCGGGAACACTGGGCTATATCTTCGGAATTATAAATGCCGTGTGATGTCGGCCTAGAATAGCATCACCCCAATTCTACCCGTGGGTGTAGTAAAAAGCGACAAAGGGATAATTATCCAGGGAATGGGCAGCAGCGTTCCCTGTGAATCAAACATCTTGCACTGCGTTCGCCAATCCGCCTGCCAAGCGTGGTGAGTATGGCAATACCCCCCAATACGGGGGAGGCCCATGTCCAGCAGTGGACTGTTGTGGCTGTTAAGGTTATAAAGGCACTAATTTTCTCGCACTACTTCAGCACATTTTTTGGCATCACCAAAGTGAGGATTACAACTTGAGGGACACATTAGATTCGTCTCAGCAACGTGAATTACACCCTTACTACCTATATTAAAATGCTATAAATTCTTAATTAAATTATAATTTAATAATAAGTTAACTTGTCCTTAGGTGTTCAATGGGCCCGAGATAACGATGCCAAAGGACTGCCGCCATTACAAGCCGGCAGTGGATGGTCAAGATGGCTTGGCAGCTTTCTGGGAGCACCGACACGTGCACAACGAGTACGGACTGTGGCAGGTAAAAAAAACGACCTCCCATACAAAATTCACGATCAGCTGATGAGCTGGTTGACTTTAAGTATATGGAAAGTCAAACATTTTTTTTCGTCTACCACCATATGTTCCATGGGGAAAGTTGTTCAGTTTTATGGTCTGAACACGCTTGCAAAGTTTTTGTTACATCATTCCTTACACGCCGTATTAATGAGGAGAAGTGGAGAAAGCGGTCTCTGCCTTTAAGCTATTGCTTGTAATTTGGGATACACATTCTCTTAACTTACCTTAAACTAGTGCTGTCACTTTCCGTCAAATAGGGTTAGAAAGGGATAGGAGATGATCGCGACTAAAATGTCTTAAAATTTCACGCAAAATGCGCTTTATCTGTCAAAATAAGGCGACGGTAAAAACAATAACGACATTTTTAAAAACGACAGAACTTAGACATCTCCTATCCTTTTCTTACCCAATCTAACAGAATGTGACAGCACTAATTTAATAGTAGTTTATGCAATTGCCTTATAATAAGAGGCTTTAGGATGTGAGTGTCTGTTTATCACACGAGGCGCAGCCGAGTGTGATAATAGTTTGACACGAGCATTCTAAAGCCTAATTATATTGCAATTGCATACACTATTTTATCTACACTTTACAAGAAAAACTATTAAAAATAATTCATACCTCCGCACTTCACTATGGCGATTGCAAGCATATCTACTGAACCAACAACTGAACGACTTTTATACATAAGTAACTTTTTAACGGGTAGTATTTAAACGTAAATCAAAAAATATCCTTTTTCTATGCAATAAGATTTCAAATTCCCATCAAAATTACTGATTGCACAGCATAATATTCAATTCAAAATATCACTAAACACACTACAATTTATTTTCTCAGCGTACAGCGATTTTTCCTAAAGCAAAAGCTTTTTCATCAATGCACAGCTAATAATCTTAATGCACATTATACCTGTTAACTCTTTTTCTTTTAAATATAGCTTCTATTTTTATATTATTACAGCAGTTTTATTAGAGATGAACCATCATCGTTAATCATACACATCGATATTCATATTTTAAATTGATGACGCGCATAGCGTGTCGTTTCTGGCACATCGCCGGCCGCTGCCGCCACGCTCGCTCCGCTCGCTCGGCTCGTGCGTTGTGGTCAAAGTTCTAACCTAACCTACCTAACCTGGCGCTTTCCGCGCCAGGTTCGGTTAAGCTTATGCCTAACGGACCTATAAACTTATGTTTACTTACGTATGCTTACTGGTTAATATGCGACTGGGATAGTTATTTTGCTATGAAATATGGAAAATTTGCTGTGCAGTCAGTATTCATGCTATGTATGTAGTATTTTGTACAAAATAAATTTATCTGTATTGCATTATGAGGAAAAAAGTTATGTCATATTGATGTAAAATTTCGAATTATCTGCAGTTTATGTTTTGTTAAACATTTAGTTTATTTGTAGTGAAGTAAAATATTTGAAGTAAAATAAAATATAAATGATGAATATGTATTGATAGGCGATTATTTATTTGATATGCAATATATAATATCCCCTTTTTAACTAAACGTTAAAATGGAAGCTCATAAAAACGGAACAACTTTTAAAATTAAAAAGCATTAATCGGTAAATTTTAATTCGGAAAATGATTTGAAGCAATGATTTAATAATAAATAAGTCCTCATAATTTCAAGTGTCGTCCCATTCTTTGATTGTGTCGTGACATTTGTTAAGTCCTCATAATTTCAAGTGTCGTCCCATTCTTTGATTGTGTCGTGACATTTGTTTTTTTTTTTATCTTACTGCTAAATGTCGATATCATAAAGTCAGAAAAAAGTACTTTATGACATCGACATTTTACTTTATGATATCGACATTTTTTTTAAAAAGGCTGAATGGCTGTAAAGCAGTTGCTTATACATTTGCTTTCGAATTTGTAATAGGAACATTATGTATGAAGTGTAGATAAAGTAAGTTAGGTATGTGTTTCCCAAAGAATCATGCCCACTCTAGTATGGATGTTCGTCTATTGCTTGCCTCACTACTTGCAGGCCTCGCCTCAAAGCCAAAATTAGATAATTATAAAGTCTAATTATTGCTTAACATTTTGTAACTGAAAATAATTTGATTATGACAAGAGTTCTGAAGTTATTGAATGTCAAAGTTGGGTATCGGAAGAGACAAAAGTGCTGAAGTTTGGCTGTATATCGAGTATTTCGTTCTAAAATCGTTATCTTTAGCGATACCAAAGCAAACAGAGCAAAAAAGGTTCACACTCCAGTAAAATCTTTGGTAAAAAAACCTAACCTTTAAAAATTAAGTTACTTTCCCTGTTTTGTAAAACAGTTGTCGTAGCTATTCTGCATTAGAATGAGGGATATTACATATTGCTTTAATTTTCATATTGAGGCGAGACAATTTCTTAGACCAGAAATGGGCATTCTTCTTTCTAGCATTATTTAGCTTGGCGGAAATGCAGTCTTCTATCACAAGCGCGTTTTTGTAAATAAACGTATTATTTATTTAATTTTCATTTTCTTTTAGATCCGTGCTACGCAGATGGGCGCCACGCAGCGCACAGACGGAAAATACCGGTGAGTACCACACACATACCATAACAGCTACTACAGTCCACTGCTGGACATGGGCCTCCCTCTATGTATTGCCCTTAGAGTATATATAAGCAAGCTATAGAGTGCGCATATCGTGCCGCGCCGTACTGCGAAAGCGTAAGCAGTTGCTCTCTAGATACACACGTCAAATGTACGAGAAGTAATTAAGGTTCAATATTGCTGTCACTGGCGTTTTGCTACTGATAGACAGAGAGGTTTTGTTCTAACTGCTACGCGTATTTGGAATATATACAGTGCCAGTACGCACGGGTTGGGACTGCTCACGTATAGTTTCAAATTGCAAAAGCACATTATTTTTTGGAATGTATACAAGGCCAGTGCGCACATATCGAGTATATTTTCCAGTGGCCTAAGCTTACATCGTCCTTGGAAAATATACTGCAGTAGTCACATCATCCAAGCGCATACGGTCCGTTGTAATCCATCTCATAAACCATAATAGCTAGAGAGTTAAAATTTCAAAGATGCTGTATTTTTGTTGCCACTATAACAATAAATACTAAAAACTAGAATAAAATTAAGGGTGACTCCCGTACAAAAAACCTTTATTTCGGGCCCGATGTTAGCTATTTCAGAGGCTGCGTCTGATGAACGGCAACAGATAGACAGTTGAAATATGTAGGTATTACTATTGCCACTATAAAAACAAATACTAACATAAATATTAACGTACAACACACGTGATTTTTATATAAAATGGTTTACATAGGTAAAAAACACATCCCTTTGTGCGCGAGTCCGAGTCGAACTTGGTCGATTTTTTGTTACAGAATTTGTATAAATCACAAATAATTGACATGGTATTGAATGTTTAAGCGAATACCAAAGATAACCAACATATTGAATTTATTAACAAACAGATATTTTGCATAAGAGGCTAATAATTATGAGGATCATTTTTTCCAATACCTTGATCAATATTTTTATAAGCAAAAAAAAGGTTCAAAGACTGGTCAACCCAATTAAAATTTGATGTTTCTTTTTACGATAAGCAAATGTTTTTTCTACGATAATTAAAACAAGAACAGGAACCTACAGTTTACACACACTTCCGTACTAGCCTTGTATATTTTCCAAAGAAATGCACGACGTTCTCTATTGGAAAGTGTACGCGACCAGTACGCACAAATCGAGTATACTTTCCAACTAATTTTTTTGGAACACGTTTGGAAACTATACAGTGTAATAACACTATGGATGCGTTCTGGCACTGTATACATTCCAAATACGCAACTGCTACTGTTAAAGACACTTTTCTTTGGCCTTCGACAGATGTCGTTGTTAGTTACTAGAACTCGCTATAGAGTTGTTTTCTTGTAAACTATATAGAGACCTAAACAATAAAGCCTCCTCAGTTCCTCATACAAGCAAAATGTAGTATTATTTACATAGGAAATTAAGTAGTAGTCATGTAGTAGTAATAGTCAGTTCAGGGCCTTTTCATGGTCCTTCGAGCCGGATCAGCGCAAAGTGGAAGAGCGCAAAATCCGCCGCGAGTAAGTCTTCCAAAACGCTGGAAGCTGGCCTGAAGTCAGAAGGCCATCGACGTTTTTGCCCAGCCTTGCCGCCATGCCGACGCGGATTTTTGGCCGCGATGTCATGCGACGCGGATTTTGGACGCGCTGCCATGCGGCGAAGTTTGACCGCGGCGCCTTCATGCCGCCGCGCGCCGCAGATGTGCAGATGTGCAGATGTGTGGCTGCGCCGCGCCTCGAAGACACCGTCGATGGCAAGACGAAGAACCTGCGCTGGGATTTGAGTCGTCGTGGATCTTACACAAGAATCTAGTACCGCCGCCGTGGTGCATCAAGAAAAAATGTTTCGAACACGAAGAGTATCGAGTTCGAAGGTGGGCGGAGACCAAGAGGCCAAGAGCACAAAGCTTTCAGACGCATAAGGTCGCGCTAGCAAAATGGCATAACTGTAAAAAAAGAAAGAGCGTACTGCACCGTAAAAAATATATCATTGGCTCATTGGTTATTCTTCTTCAGATGGATATAATTATGTTGATTCGTGGTGTACATGTATACTGGTGGTGGCTATACTGTCACATCAGTTGTCGGCTATACACTAAGGCTGCATAAAAGGGTGGAGATTAGACGCGGACGGTAAGTAAGAATCCAGAAGGCAGTTGAAACCCGCACATTGCACCACACTCTTTTACAGGATCCATTCTAGAATACGAAATGAATTAACGTAACAGAAAGCCAGAGCATACAATACAACGGAAGCAACGCACAGAAAACAAAGAAGAACTGCTATTAAGCATTTGGAAGACACTCGGTTTTTATAAGGCTACTCAACTGAACGCAGAATACAAAACTACCTACTTACTTCACAATTCCGAGGACTCACCATTCCATCCAGCTGACTGGCCAAGCTGGCAGTCGCATATTCAGATATACGGTCAAAATTCAAATGAATCAAAAAAGAAATTCGAACATCAGAGAGTTCGAAGGTGGGCGGAGTCAGGCTGCTGTAAAGAAATACTTATGGACCTCAAGGATTTGTCATGTACAAAATAGAAGTTCTGGAGAGCTTAAAATCATGGAACGATGAAACGGAAAGTAATTGAAGGAAAGACAGATGAGAACTGTATAAACTCGTAAAGAAGAAATGTAATAGAATGGACTAAAGAAGGAACGAAATGATAAGCAAGACTTAGAAAGGAAAGACAGAAAAAGAACTGTTCAAATTCGTTATGATAATAAAAGTACTTGCAGAATGGAAAAGAAAATGGCAAAACGACCTTTAAGATACAGCATTACACACATCATTCGCCGCCTTGACTTCTTGAAATTTTGACTTTATCTTTATTAAAACCATTAGACAATACATGCGAACCTACAAGACATTTGTCCTAGATGAAATCAAAATGCAGTCCACTTGAGTTATCTTAAATGGGGACAAGTGCACAGGTGCATATTTATGAAAACAGAAAAAGACTTTTAGAGTAATTTACAAAGTACTTGAAGAAAAATTTCATTTTTGAATCAACTAAAGAAGAGCAAGTGAGCTGAAATTCTTCGGAAATTTTGTATTATTTACTCTTTTGAAGTCTATATTTTTTAGAAAGTGTATTTTTGTTATTCGTTTATTAAGAACGAAAATAACGTTCTTGGCGGGCGGAATGTTAAAGACACTTTTCTTTGGCCTTCGACAGATGTCGTTGTTAGTTACTAGAACTCGCTATAGAGTTGTTTCCTTGTAAACTATATAGGGACCTAAACAATAAAGCCTCCTCAGTTCCTCATACAAGCAAAATGTAGTATTATTTACATAGGAAGTTAAGTAGTAGTCATGTAGTAGTAATAGTCAGTTCAGGGCCTTTTCAGCTACTGCAGACAGTTTTAACTTTTAAGGCGTTCCGTTTTCCATACAAAAATTCAATGGAGTTATGTATGTAAAGGAGACAAGAGTCGGTTTAAAAAACTTGATGGGGAGTCCCGTGGGTATACAGGGTGTTAGGGACGGTGTACCGAAAACTTTGCAGGCATGATCAGACCATCAAACTGAACAACTTTTACTATGGAGCCAAAGGTGGGAAACGAAAAAAATTTTTCGACCTCCCATACAAAATTCACGATCAGCTGACTGACTTTGTATGGGAGGTCGGAAATTTTTTTTCGTTTCCCACCATTGGCTCCATAGTAAAAGTTGTTCAGTTTCATGGTCTGAGCACGCCTGCAAAGTTTTCGTTACACCGTCCCTAACACCCCGTATAAGATTGTCGCAAAACATTAAAAAGAATTTTTAAATCATCAGATTTCCCCGTAAAAAGCGAGTCGCCACTTTACGAAAATAGATGGAGCTACTGCTGCAATAAATACGTTTAATTTTATTGTGCTGAAAATACTGATTATCTTTTAACTATAAATAGTTTTGCGACAAATTTACGTGTGCCTTCATCATTCAGAATAAAGTTTCTTTAAAAAGAAACTCTACAGCTCATGTGTAACCCGACTGAAGTGCAGTTTTTCGTTTGTATGACGTAACGAACCACCTTAAGGCGCACTCTATAGCTTGCTTATATATACTCTAAGGTATTGCCATACTTGCCGTGTGGTAGCGGCTTGCGAAACTGGCACCCCTAGTCCACTCAGGGTGTTTCATAAAAGGCGACGTAGAATTTTTGACCTCGGCTGGATATCTGTCGACTATGGTCAACCGTATGGTGGCGGTGATAATACCTACAATAGCATTCCCAAACAGGGTTGACGCCAGGCAGGCGGCCGGACTTTTGAATTAATCTCAAACTATTGTCAGACGTAGTGTAAATGGCCGTTTTGTACAGCCGTTTACGCTCTGCCTTCTCCGCAAGGAATATAGGCGTGATATATGTGTGTATGTAATATAAGCAATAAAGTGTTTCTGTCAATAGTATACGAGAACTTTGTATTGGATCGCGTTGGACTAAGTTTTAATTTGTTTGTTTTCAGATCCTTCATATTGACGAGATCTACATTCGCCGGCACTCAGAGGTAGGTTGCTCGTATAGTTAAATTACGAGAGAAAACAAATAGATACGATACATAGATAAAAAGTTAGGACATGAATCTGAACCACCTGATCGTCCGAAAAGCAAGAAGGTTCCGTGCTTCGGATGGGTACGTTAAGCCGTCGGTCCCGGTTGCTGTCTATGATGGCGGTCGTTACACAACCATGTCAAAGGCCTGCTACTTGCAGTAGGCGGTTGAAAAACTCTGACACCAGGGTTCATCGAGTCATTGGACGACTTGGTGTCCCACTCGAAGAAGAAGAAGATAAAAAGTTTATTAAAATTTCTGCATCATACACATTTATAATAATTTGTTTTACAAAATATGCAAATGTATGTTGCATTTTAGACAGAAGTTAACACTGATTTTCAGCCGTCGAATAGTAACTTTTAGAAAAATAATGATCATATATTTGAAAATATATGTGAGGGGCAAACACTATCTATGTCTGGTTTTGGAGATAATGGCGTTAATGTTGACGACTTCTCATACAAATGACAAAATTCACCAGTTTTCAAATAAGATTTCGACAATTCTAATTTTTTACCTTTGAAATATATTTACACATTGTTTAAAATTTGAAATATTCAAACACACGGGGTGTTAGGGACGGTGTAACGAAAACTTTGCAGGCGTGCTCAGTCAGACCATGAAACTGAACAACTTTTACTATGGAGCCAATGGCAGGAAACGAAAAAAAAATTCCGCCCTCCCATAGTAAGAGTTGTTCAGTTTAATGGTCTAATCATGCCTGCAAAGTTTTTGGTACACCGCCCCTAACACCCTATAATGATTTTTTTACCGGCTTATGGTTTTTATGGTATTTCGCTAAACGTCAATATTTTTGGGGAAAAATAGGTTAACCCGAGTTATTTTATTGATGAATCGGTGACACCTACATTTCCTGTAGTGTACACACAGCAAAGGAATAAGCTACACAGCGCTACTTCAAACAAATTAAAATATTATAATCTCTAATAAAAATAAATCTGTTATCAAAATAGAATCATGTAGAGGGAGTCATTTAGTACTAGAATCAATTTTAAGAATTATAATAATTTTAATTGAAATAAAAATATTTTTGTTCGTTTTGACTACCCCCGTGTGGCTTATTCATAATGTGACTGTACTTTGAATGGACTTTACCATACTCGTAATGTGCAGGTACGCGGCGGTGTGGACGGGCGACAACGCTGCAGAATGGGGCCACTTGGCCGCGTCGCTGCCGATGTGTCTGTCGCTGGCGGCGGCCGGAGTCTCGCACTGCGGCGCAGACGTCGGCGGCTTCTTCAAGTACCCCGAGCCAGAGCTGATGACGCGCTGGTACCAGGTCAGTCCAACTCCCAAACCCCATGTAGTGTGTACCTACATCTGACTGTATACATACGTCGCTGGCGGCGGCCGGAGTCTCGCACTGCGGCGCAGACGTCGGCGGCTTCTTCAAGTACCCCGAGCCAGAGCTGATGACACGCTGGTACCAGGTCAGTCCAACTCCCAAACCCCATGTAGTGTGTACCTACATCTGACTGTATACATACGTCGCTGGCGGCGGCGAGTCTCGCACTGCGGCGCAGACGTCGGCGGCTTCTTCAAGTACCCCGAGCCAGAGCTGATGACACGCTGGTACCAGGTCAGTCCAACTCCCAAACCCCATGTAGTGTGTACCTACATCTGACTGTATACATACGTCGCTGGCGGCGGCCGGAGTCTCGCACTGCGGCGCAGACGTCGGCGGCTTCTTCAAGTACCCCGAGCCAGAGCTGATGACGCGCTGGTACCAGGTCAGTCCAACTCCCAAACCCCATGTAGTGTACCTACATCTGACTGTATACATACGTCGCTGGCGGCGGCCGGAGTCTCGCACTGCGGCGCAGACGTCGGCGGCTTCTTCAAATACCCGAGCCAGAGCTGATGACGCGCTGGTACCAGGTCAGTCAACTCCCAAACCCCATGTAGTGTGTACCTACATCTGACTGTATACATACGTCGCTGGCGGCGGCCGGAGTCTCCGCACTGCGGCGCAGACGTCGGCGGCTTCTTCAAGTACCCCGAGCCAGAGCTGATGACACGCTGGTACCAGGTCAGTCCAACTCCCAAACCCCATGTAGTGTGTACCTACATCTGACTGTATACATACGTCGCTGGCGGCGGCCGGAGTCTCACTGCGGCGCAGACGTCGGCAGCTTCTTCAAGTACCCCGAGCCAGAGCTGATGACGCGCTGGTACCAGGTCAGTCCAACTCCAAAACCCCATGTAGTGTGTACCTACATCTGACTGTGTACATACGTCGCTGGCGGAGGCCGGAGTCTCCCACTGCGGCGCAGTCGTCGGCGGATTCTTCAAGTACCCGAGCCAGAGCTGATGACGCGCTGGTACCAGGTCAGTCCAACTCCCAAACCCCATGTAGTGTGTACCTACATCTGACTGTTTACATACGTCGCTGGCGGCGGCCGGAGTCTCCCACTGCGGCGCAGACGTCGGCGGCTTCTTCAAGTACCCCGAGCCAGAGCTGATGACGCGCTGGTACCAGGTCAGTCCTCTCTCTAATTGCCTCCGGTACATGATAACTGTGGCGAACTATAGAATGAGACAAAATGATGTTTTGAGTCTATTTAATAAAGGTCTTGTACAAGTATATATACTAACTATTTCGTGCTTACATTAACTATACCCTATCTTACATAGATATCTAAAACTACATTATCACTAAATTATTACTGTACTATCTAATCTATGAAGTTTGCCCAAGAGAGAAGCTGATGATGGCTGATAATGTGCGTGCAGCGGTGCCAGCTAATAGGGCACGCACATACCTCCCCCCCTTGGGCGAAAAAATAAATAAAATAAATCCACTGGCTAGGCCGGATCCGATGGGCACGCACAATAACTTAACACAGCACATATCGTAGACTACTATCGCTGAACTGCACTACTTAGGCAGAATATGCATTACGAGCAAAGTAAGCCTAACATTTTACGTCAACAAAATACAAGATATACATATTGCGAGCGAAGCGAGCTCAACTTTTCACGTTAAAAAGGCATGCGAGGAGACACACCGTGCTGCACCATCACTACACGTTTCGCGAGCGAAGCGAGCCCGACATTTCGCGTTGAAAAGGCTTGTGAGGAGACAAACCGTCCCACTTTACCACTACAAGAATTGCGAGCGAAGCGAGCTCGACATTTTGCGTTAAAAATGCGTGCGAGGAGAGACAGCGCCCTACATCATCACAACAACAATTGCGAGCGAAGCGAGCTTGTAATAGTAGTTTATGCAACTGACCTATAATGGAAAGCTTTAGGACGCGAGCGCCTCGCGATAATAGTTTGACACGAGCATTCTAAAGCCTAATTATATGCAGTTGCATACACTATTTTATCTACACTCTACAAAACAAAACTATGAAATATAATTCATACCTCTGCACTGCACTATGGCGATTGCATGCCTATCTACTGAACCAGTAACTGAAATTTCAAATCTATAACATTCCTGAACTAACTATTATTTGTGTGATTGATTGCAGGCGGGCGCATTCCAACCGTTCTTCCGTGCGCACTCACACATCGAGACGAAGCGTCGCGAGCCATGGCTGTACGAGCCCGCAACTACTGCCTTACTGCGCGACGCTACCCGCCGGAGATATGCACTCATCGACTTCTGGTAAGAATGAAACAAAGAAAAATAAGGTATTTATTTTATTTTATTTCAAAAGGTTTAGTAACAGGTAACAGAATAAATTTATAAAACAATAAAGCACATAGAAACATTCATAAATCTGAAACCCACTTACAACTAAACACAGCATTTATAAAAAGCAGTCTATCCTCATGAGTCCTGGCGCCTGATTGCTATTTTTCATGACGGCCATTTTTAAATTCGATTTAATGGTATAAATTATTAAAAGGTAAAAAATTAAAAAATATGTGTTTTTGGCCTCATTATTAAATTTAATGATGAAATTTACCAAATTTGGTTAGATATACTATTTATTTATTTATAAACAGTTTTCTAAATGTGCAAAAAAAACTAATGTCCTCGCCTGAGGACCTGGGATCCCAGGAGGCTATGATTACAAAAAATACATATATAAAATAAATTAATTATATTATGTAAATAGTCATGTCAGAAAAGTAAAAATAATAGAATTGGTTACATTTAAAATTAATGACATAGAAAAATAATAATTAATTACCTACTTACAATTTACTTTTCATTTTATAAGTTAAAATAGAGTGTTTAAAACAATTAACATTCTTAGAATTAAATATGTCAGTGTGAGAGCATATGCTATTGTAATATTTACACATTCTGATGAGCGGGTCATTTTTTATTAATATATAAATAATAAATAAAAGTTATTATTAATAAATAATATATAAATAATAAATAAAAGTTATTATTTATATATTAGGTATTCAGTAAATAATCAAAAATTATAGCTAAGATTTCGTTATTACGCGACGGAATTTGCAATACAGATGGCAACCTAAGCCGAAATTCTGTCGCCGAAATTGCGCGCCGAATTTCGGTCTGGAGTAATTTCGGCGTGATTTGGACGGTAATTTCGACGCTTATAGTGTGTCATCCCAACCGAAATCGACGGAAAGAAAATTCAGCCGCCGAATTTCGGTCGTAGCGTGTCTACATAATAACAGGGCTTTTTCGTAATGCAGGTACACGTTGTTCTACGAGCACTCTCAGGACGGGCTCCCGGTGATGCGGCCGCTGTGGCAAGAATTCCCCAGGGAGCAGGACACATACACCATCGACGACCAATATCTGCTTGGTAAGTCTTCTTCTCCGAGTAGGACACCAAGTCGTCCAATGACCCGTTGAACCCTGGTGTAAATTTTACAACCGCCTACTGCAAGTAGCAGTCCTCTGACATGGTTATGTTATCACCACCGTGTAAGTGATCTTAGACCGCAACCGGGAGTGACGGCTTAGCGTGCCCTCCGAATCACGGAACCATCTGACAATCAGGTGGTTGAACCTGCAGTGTCCTAATCAAACTGGGAACAAATTCATAAAGTGATAAATATCACCTTTCTGAGAGACCCATGAGACTTCGCTGTCTGTCTTCTAAATTTTCAAAAATGCCGTATTTCTGTTGTTGCTATTACAACAAATAAGTAGTTGGTTAATATTAGGTTAAGTAATTTTTAATGTAACTACAAACTTTGCATGCTTGCTATTTATACTTATTACGAAACTAGCTTTCCACCCGCGGTTCCACTCACGGTATTTAGGTGTTTGGTCTTATAAAAAAGTTTGAAATACATTGCATTTCACATCCACGATTTACATAAAATCTTCTCACCTTGATATTTCACAATAAAGGCTCACAGACAACTTTATTCTTCTCGGTTTCAAAATCGAGAATTAATACTTTTAAAAATACTCAAACACGTAATACTTCAAATTAAAAGTTCACAGATAACTTCTTTCCCCTTTCGCTTTTCAAATCGAACTAACTCTGGCGGGTAATATTACCCCCGGGGATATTCGGGAAAGTTTGAGAATATTTTCTTTTACACCTTCTAGAATGTACTCGAAATTATCGTCCGCCGTAACAATAAAGGTGAACGAACATATGTCAGTACAGCCACTACAGCCGCACCGCACGCATTGCAAACCTATACGCAGTCACTCTGAATGGAGTTCAACTACTCGACAACAGATGGCGCTACTGTTGAAGGATTGGAAAGGCCCTTATACTCGTATCTTTAAAAATACGCCCTTTAAATTAAAACGGGAACTTTCTTGTTCGAGGGGGGATAAAGAGCTATCACACTATATAAGTCTCTTTATCGTACCGGGAATCCTTTTTAAGTTTCATCGGCACATACATTTTATCTACTTAGTTTTATTATATATAATGATGTTATTCAAGTTTTTCAAGTAAGTGAGTGTAACTCTTTTGAGCAATAAATTCTTAAACCATAATAAATACTAGAATAAAATAAAAATTAAGGGGGGATATCGGTGAAGATGTTCGGCCCATTACTAATTGTTATTGACGTTACAGGTTCGTCCCTACTGGTGCGGCCGGTGACGGAGCCCGGCGTCACCAGTGTGAAGGTTTACTTGCCCGGTAAGGACGACAACACGCTGTGGTACGACGTCGACTCATACAGGTACGCACAATGAACATTCACCATCTTCTTCTTCTTGTTCGAGTGGGACACCCTGTCGTCCAACGACTCGATGAACCCTGGTGTCAGAGTTTTTTAACCGCCTACTGCAAGCAGCAGTCCTCTGGCATGGTTGTGTAACGACCGCCATCATAGACAGCAACCAGAACCGACAGCTTAACGTGCCCAATTGCCCATCCGAAGCACGGAACCATCTTGCTTTTCGGACAATCAGGTGGTTCAGCCAGCAATGTCCTAACCAGACTGGGAACAAATTCACAAAGTTAGTAATTATCAAATTTGTGAGTGACACCATCGGGAATTGAAGCCGGTACCTTCTTTGTCGCAGGCAGTCGTACTAACCACTGCGCCACATTTGTTTGCCGGTAATAGACTGTATTTTATAATGAATCCCTGTTTTCAGAGTTCACCCGGCGCTCGGCTACTTCAACCAGGAAGTGACTCTATCGAAGATCCCCGTCTACCAACGCGGCGGTACCATCATCCCGCGCAAAGAACGAGTACGCCGATCCTCCGCGCTCATGGCTGACGATCCCTATACTCTAGTAGTCGCTCTAGATGCTAATGTGAGTACAGATATATACTTCTTATCAAAAAAATCGAGACACTTTCGCTTTCATAGTTAAACAAACTATGAAATCTATGTAATTAAAAGTTGAATTTAGAACACTGACATTGTGATTTAGAAACCTCGTGATAGACACTATTGAACAATATTAAACATTTTATTCTTAAATAAACATGTATCTCACCTCACATAATGTGATTCGTACAAAACGTAAACTTGTTAGGTGTTTCGATTTTTCTGATGGGTAGTGTATTTTATTTTATCATTTAGGACACATACAGTCATATATACGAAAAAAAGATACAACAAGTATTTAATAAAAAGACCTAGAGGTCCATAAAAGAACATAAATAATAATTCTGTGAGCAGACGGTAAAGAAACTTGCATAGCCCAAGTAATGGCAAATAAGGATATAATGAGTACAGCGGAGATAACCATCGTCCCGCGCAAGGAACGCGTCAGGCGATCATCCGCGCTCATGGCAGACGATCCCTACACGCTCGTAGTCGCGCTCAACAACAATGTGAGTACGGATATAATGAGTACAGCGGAGATAACCATCGTCCCGCGCAAGGAACGCGTCAGGCGATCATCCGCGCTCATGGCAGACGATCCCTACACGCTCGTAGTCGCGCTCAACAACAATGTGAGTACGGATATAATGAGTACAGCGGAGATAACCATCGTCCCGCGCAAGGAACGCGTCAGGCGATCATCCGCGCTCATGGCAGACGATCCCTACACGCTCGTAGTCGCGCTCAACAACAATGTGAGTACGGATATAATGAGTACAGCGGAATAACCATCGTCCCGCGCAAGGAACGCGTCAGGCGATCATCCGCGCTCATGGCAGACGATCCCTACACGCTCGTAGTCGCGCTCAACAACAATGTGAGTACGGATATAATGAGTACAGCGGAGATAACCATCGTCCCGCGCAAGGAACGCGTCAGGCGATCATCCGCGCTCATGGCAGACGATCCCTACACGCTCGTAGTCGCGCTCAACAACAATGTAGTACGGATATAATGAGCACAGCGGACATAACCATCGTCCCGCGCAAGGAACGCGTCAGGCGATCATCCGCGCTCATGGCAGACGATCCTTATACTCTAGTAGTCGCTCTAGATGCTAATGTGAGTAATAATCTTAATAACTTATGTAAGAAGCAAAACATTCACACAGCTAAATATACCATATATGACTGAACTAAGATAAACCTTTGTCTTAGGCTGAAACAGACTTATAAAACAGTTTTGAAAATAATTACTTACTTTTAAAATAGGTACATAATCCTTATATTATTCTTATTGGCCTGAAAGTACGGATATAATGAGCACAGCGGACATAACCATCGTCCCGCGCAAGGAACGCGTCGGGCGATACTCCGCTTCATGGCAGACGATCCTACACGCTCGTAGTCGCGCTCAACAACAATGTAGTACGGATATAATGAGTACAGCGGAGATAACCATCGTCCCGCGCAAGGAACGCGTCAGGCGATCCTCCGCGCTCATGGCAGACGATCCCTACACGCTCGTAGTCGCGCTCAACAACAATGTGAGTACGGATATAATGAGTACAGCGGAGATAACCATCGTCCCGCGCAAGGAACGCGTCAGGCGATCATCCGCGCTCATGGCAGACGATCCCTACACGCTCGTAGTCGCGCTCAACAACAATGTGAGTACGGATATAATGAGTACAGCGGAGATAACCATCGTCCCGCGCAAGGAACGCGTCAGGCGATCATCCGCGCTCATGGCAGACGATCCTTATACTCTAGTAGTCGCTCTAGATGCTAATGTGAGTAATAATCTTAATAACTTATGTAAACAAAACATTCACACAGCTAAATATACCATATATGACTGAACTAGGATAAACCTTTGTCTCAGGCTGAAACAGACTTAGAAAACAGTTTTCAAAATAATTACTTACTTTTAAAATAGGTACATAATACTTATATTAATCTTATTGGCCTGAAAGTACGGATATAATGAGCACAGCGGACATAACCATCGTCCCGCGCAAGGAACGCGTCAGGCGATCCTCCGCGCTCATGGCAGACGATCCCTACACGCTCGTAGTCGCGCTCAACAACAATGTGAGTACGGATATAATGAGTACAGCGGAGATAACCATCGTCCCGCGCAAGGAACGCGTCAGGCGATCATCCGCGCTCGTGGCGGGCGATCCATACACGCTCGTAGTCGCGCTCAACAACAATGTGAGTACGGATATAATGAGTACAGCGGAGATAACCATCGTCCCGCGCAAGGAACGCGTCAGGCGATCATCCGCGCTCAGCGGACGATCCCTACACGCTCGTAGTCGCGCTCAACAACAATGTGAGTACGGATATAATGAGTACAGCGGAGATAACCATCGTCCCGCGCAAGGAACGCGTCAGGCGATCATCCGCGCTCATGGCAGACGATCCCTACACGCTCGTAGTCGCGCTCAACAACAATGTGAGTACGGATATAATGAGTACAGCGGAGATAACCATCGTCCCGCGCAAGGAACGCGTCAGGCGATCATCCGCGCTCATGGCAGACGATCCTTATACTCTAGTAGTCGCTCTAGATGCTAATGTGAGTAATAATCTTAATAACTTATGTAAGAAGCAAAACATTCACACAGCTAAATATACCATATATGACTGAACTAAGATAAACCTTTGTCTCAGGCTGAAACAGACTTAGAAAACAGTTTTCAAAATAATTACTTACTTTTAAAATAGGTACACATATTATATTAATCTTATTGGCCTGAAAGTACGGATATAATGAGCACAGCGGACATAACCATCGTCCCGCGCAAGGAACGCGTCGGGCGATACTCCGCGCTCATGGCAGACGATCCCTACACGCTCGTAGTCGCGCTCAACAACAATGTGAGTACGGATATAATGAGTACAGCGGAGATAACCATCGTCCCGCGCAAGGAACGCGTCAGGCGATCCTCCGCGCTCATGGCAGACGATCCCTACACGCTCGTAGTCGCGCTCAACAACAATGTGAGTACGGATATAATGAGTACAGCGGAGATAACCATCGTCCCGCGCAAGGAACGCGTCAGGCGATCATCCGCGCTCATGGCAGACGATCCCTACACGCTCGTAGTCGCGCTCAACAACAATGTGAGTACGGATATAATGAGTACAGCGGAGATAACCATCGTCCCGCGCAAGGAACGCGTCAGGCGATCATCCGCGCTCATGGCAGACGATCCTTATACTCTAGTAGTCGCTCTAGATGCTAATGTGAGTAATAATCTTAATAACTTATGTAAGAAGCAAAACATTCACACAGCTAAATATACCATATATGACTGAACTAGGATAAACCTTTGTCTCAGGCTGAAACAGACTTAGAAAACAGTTTTCAAAATAATTACTTACTTTTAAAATAGGTACATAATACTTATATTAATCTTATTGGCCTGAAAGTACGGATATAATGAGCACAGCGGACATAACCATCGTCCCGCGCAAGGAACGCGTCAGGCGATCCTCCGCGCTCATGGCAGACGATCCCTACACGCTCGTAGTCGCGCTCAACAACAATGTGAGTACGGATATAATGAGTACAGCGGAGATAACCATCGTCCCGCGCAAGGAACGCGTCAGGCGATCCTCCGCGCTCATGGCAGACGATCCCTACACGCTCGTAGTCGCGCTCAACAACAATGTGACCCTCTTCCTCGTTTGCATTGGTGCAAGCCCGACGTGTATCTTGTTTTATTAAATTTTGCAAAGATCTAACAATCAAAGTTCGCTCTAATTACAAACACTCCTGAGTTTAACTTTCGTCAAGTGTAACTGTGTACTTTCGTCCCCTTGCTACTGCGCACAACAGTGGAGTACCGTGTGAGAGGCCACATTTTGGCACAAGAGGGCGCCTCGCGTTTCTAAGGAAGAACGAGACAGCAGCTATTATTTTCGTCCCGCTCAACACTGTGCAGGCGCACACTGACGATTCCAGACAATAGCAAGGAGCCTACAACGTGAGTTTACTTTGTGATAGATAACTGCACACAGACGCACTGCGCAAGGTCGGAAACATACTAATACGGTGGGGAATAATTTTGAGCATAACCTCGGTTGGACTAAGTGATAAAACCACGATGATGCATTCTACGCTTAACAATAAATGTTTATCTGACCCAAATATGTCCATAAGTGGATCGGATGACCATAACTCCCCATTAAATGCTGTATCTAATCAACGGCGCCGACCGAACCATGTACCCCAAAGTGAACACCATTTCGACGAGTTTAGAGCAGAAATGAGGAAACTTATCACTTCTTTCGCTACTTCGCAAAGAGAAGAAATGGCGCAACTGAATGCTACAATGAAGGAAATAAAGGAAACAAATATTAGCATCGGTGTGCAGCTTGCTTTCGTGAGCGCTCAAAACGAGGAACTGAAACTGAAAATTAATAAGTTGGAAGGCCTGGCAAGGGAAGATCAGGAATATATTATGTTCCTAGAGGATAGATTGACGACTTGCAACTTGCGTATCGCAAGACCAACTTTGAAATCAAGGGCGTGCCAAAGTTACAATCCGAGACAAAACAAGATTTAGTCAACATGGTCGTAACTTTATCAGAAACTCTAGACTGCAAAATTAACAAAGGCGACATCAAAGATATATACAGAGTGAGAAGTAAAAAACCAGAACAGAGAAACACACCGATCGTAGTAGAAACCAGCTCTGCTTTGTTGAAAACCAACCTTCTAAAAATGGCCAAAAATTTTAACATTAAAAATAAATCGAAATTACGTGCAAAACACATGGGTTTCAAGACCCAGGAGGAGACTCGATATTCCTCTCGGAAAACTTAACTCCAAAAGCGGCGCGTCTGTTTTTCCTGGCTCGCGATCTAGCAAAATCCAAGGACTATAGATTTGTGTGGACATCGTACGGCAAGGTGTACGTCCGTCGCACAGAGGAATCTGCAATTATTCAAATAAAACCGAACAACAGATACAAAATCTTCTTCTGGAGCAAATCTGACTGATTTTGGCGGCCTCACCTGCAGTCAAGGATGAAATTAACTTGTGGCTAGAGTATTTAACATTATATACTAATCGCTTCATGTGCCATAAGGTTGCATTTGTAGATATTTTGTTAAAATATTATTTAGTGTAATAATAATAGCTATAGTCATTTCTTTGTATACACAAACAGTTTACGTTCCATAACCAAACTCGATATGCACCCCTCACGTGCTTGAATCGTCATTTCTCACATACGACTCACTCCACATCACACCTCACTTTCCAACTGACAAATACTACCCTCATACCTACATACCACACTTCACATTACTCACCAAACCACATACATATTAAATATACAACTCACTGACAATTTAACCACATTAACCTTAGTTTACTGCTATCTACAACCTGAACTCAAATCCATATTTAAGCAGCTACTTAATATCACTTCCACTTGTTGCCAACTGTGCTTTTTAAATGAATAATACACTACTCACGTTGAATGAGATAGACAACATTGAAATAGCGCAAGTAGTTCAATGCGACGTTGGTGAACTTAGTAACCATATAAAGCTAAATAAAAATGACTTCACTCTAATTGCCCAGAATATTAGAGTATCTATCTACAAGAATTATGATGATCTCACAGTCACTCTGTCTTCCTTACCGTGTTACGGATATCATAATTCTTACTGAATGTAGACTCAACCCAAACAAACCACTACCGCAATTAAGTAACGCTTACAGCACGATACATCAACATAATCAAAATGATGGTGTAGTTGCATATGTTAAAAACACTTAAACACAATGTTAAAGAATTAAAACTACATCACGCATCCTGCTTGCAATTGGAATTACTAAACCACACTATATAAGGTGTAAAAAAACAACTGCAAATATTTTAAGGGTGAACCAGCACATGAAACTGAACAACTATCCCCAAATAACATAAATCGAAATATGAAAAAATATGTGCCTCTCATACAAATTGACTCCGTCAGTTGGTACTTACATTTTGTATGGGAGGACCAAATTTTTTTTTCATGTTTCGACTTATGTTCCTTGAAAAGTTGTTCAGTTTCATGGACTGATTGCAGTTGATTTTTTACATACTGTATTAGGTATATACCGATCACCCTCTACTCTAAACGCAGATGCTTTCATTAATTCTTTGGCTAGTCATTTAAATAATATACCCTCTAATAGCAGTATTTTGATTACCGGTGATATAAATATTAACATTACACCGAAGGAATTGGAAACATCACAAGAACATAAAAATAGAAACAATTATTTAAACATGCTCTCAAACTTTGGTATTCTAGCTGGCCACACTTTACCCACAAGAGAGCACAACTGTTTAGACCATATAATGCTGAAAATAAATAAAAGTAAGGTAAAGCTACAATCGCTATTCTAAATACTACAACGACAGATCACATGCCTACTTTCTTATCTTTGTCTAAGTTAAAATTTCAAACTAAGGTTGAAAACTAAGACTACCGTCAACTTTGAGGCTGCGTTACTTTATCTTCAAAATAAACATTTATCTGATCTTCTTATGAGCGATGATCCTACTGCTTTGACGGCATCTCTAATAGAAAAATTGCTGACAGCATAAAAGCTAATACTAAGGTAACTTCTATTCCAAGTAGTAAGCGTATCATTAAACCGTGGATATCACCTGGTATTCTACGATGTATTAGAAATAGAAATAAGATGCAGTTTAAACTTAGAAATGACCCCCATAATGAGATTCTACGTATCACATACCGCCGTTATAGGAATTACTGTAGTAACCTGATTAAAAACTAAAAGAAAATATGACAGGATAACATTATTAACTCTTTACATAATAATAAATTAATGTGGCATAATATTAAAAACATCACATACACTAACAAATCTCATAGCCTAACAATGAATTACTTAACATAATGCCATCGCCTTCTCAGTCTGTAAATTTTATCAACAACTACTTTGCCGATATTGGATCACAACTTGCAAATAAAATAAACCGAGTCTCAACTAAAAATGTGCCGACCACATATTCAGACAGTAGCCGTTCACTACCTCATTCTTTTGTCTTGTTGCGAGCAGATGTCGACGAAGTCAAAAGCATAATCTTAAACTTAAAATCAAGCAGCGCATCTGGATGGGACAATATTCCAAACAAATTTTTAAAATGTCGGTTGTCGAAGTGGCTCCTATAATCACCCACTTGGCAAACCTTTGTTTTGATAAAGGAATTTTCCTGTTGCCCTAAAACAATCGATAATTACTCCGGTGTACAAGGGTGGGGATAGAGACGACATAAACAATTATAGGCCTATCTCAGTCTTGCCTGCGATTTCAAAAATTCTTGAAAAACTTTTGAACTACAGACTGTTAAATTATTTAAATAAATTCGATATACTTTCACCCACACAATTCGGTTTCAGACAAGGAAAATCGACTGAACATGCAATATCTGAATTGACTTCCTTTGTTACAAACAAACTAGACCAAGGTCAAAAATGTCTGTCGGTTTTCCTTGATCTGAAAAAGCATTTGATACCGTCTCTGTCCTATCCTTGTACACAAGCTGGAAAAACTAGGAATACGAGGAACGCCACTTGCTCTGTTTGAAAACTATCTGTCGGACCGACGGCAGAAAGTGAGGTTATTGGAATATATCAGTGAGGATGTGGAGGTGACATATGGCGTGCCACAAGGAGTGTGCTGGGACCTACCCTATTTCTTATATATATCAACGACCTATATAGTATGCATATTAAAAATGCCAAGATATTGTCGTACGCTGATGACACCGTTGTGGCCTTCGCTGGCAATTCTTGGGAGGAAGTCAGGACCTATACTGAAGAAGGTCTCTCGAAAGTTGATCTGTGGCTGCAAAAATCTGCTCACATTAAACGCTTCCAAGACGAATTATATTTGCTATAGTATTTATAACAACTCGCAGCCACAGATCGATTACAAAATCAAAATACACAGTTGTGATGAAAACGCCAATAAACACACATGTACTTGTCCAAATATAGCTAAAGTTGCACATACCAAGTATCTTGGGATCCATGTTGATCAAAGGCTTTCGTGGTACCCAACTGGAGCACGTCATAGGTCGTACTAGGAAATTAGTCTGGATTTTAAAACACTAAGGCATGTTATTCCAGAGCACTCAAAGACAGTGACTCATCAAACTACTCCTCAACCAAATATATATATCTTTGGTACAATCCATACTTACGTACTGCATTTCAGTATGGGGAGCTGCGGCTAAAACACATTTTATTAATCTAGAACGAGCTCAACGTACCCTTATCAAAATAATGTATTTTAAAAAACGGCGATTTCCTACCGAAGAGTTGTATCGGACATGTAGCCTATTATCTGTAAGGAAACTATATATAAAATCATCTATCCTTAAATTACATAAATGCCTTTTCTTCAATCCTTCCATACTCAGAAGAAGACGGAAGGATCTAGTAGTACAGGTGCCACGAACAAGAACTAAATTTGCTAGTAGGCAGTATAATTCCATCTCAGGCTTTTTATATAATAAAATAAACAAATATGTATACATATACGATAAAAATTATCAAGAGTGTAAAAAACTATTACTAAATTATCTACAACACAAATCTTACGATGAAATAGAACTAATGTTGGAACGTATTACCTAATCCAAACCTAACCTTATTTATTTATTAGCACACAAACACACACACACACACACACATACATACACACACACACACACACACACACACACACACACACACACACACACACACACACACACACACACACACACACACACACAAACACACACACACACACACACACACGCTGGCGGATCTGTTTGTTTTTACTAATTACATATCACTTACCTTGTTTAATTATTAACTTGTCACTATACAGCTTATCCTAGTAACTGTTACTTAAGGAAGAGTGGTGCCTCCAAACACAGGCTTTTTAGATTAAATGGAGTCCCGAACAATATTTAAGTTAAGCATCTTTTGTAAAGAACAATAAAAAATTTATTTTTATTTATTTTATTTATGTGAGTACGGATATAATGAGTACAGCGGAGATAACCATCGTCCCGCGCAAGGAACGCGTCAGGCGATCCTCCGCGCTCATGGCAGACGATCCCTACACGCTCGTAGTCGCGCTCAACAACAATGTGAGTACGGATATAATGAGTACAGCGGAGATAACCATCGTCCCGCGCAAGGAACGCGTCAGGCGATCCTCCGCGCTCATGGCAGACGATCCCTACACGCTCGTAGTCGCGCTCAACAACAATGTGAGTACGGATATAATGAGTACAGCGGAGATAACCATCGTCCCGCGCAAGGAACGCGTCAGGCGATCATCCGCGCTCATGGCAGACGATCCCTACACGCTCGTAGTCGCGCTCAACAACAATGTGAGTACGGATATAATGAGTACAGCGGAGATAACCATCGTCGCGCAAGGAACGCGTCAGGCGATCATCCGCGCTCATGGCAGACGATCCCTACACGCTCGTAGTCGCGCTCAACAACAATGTGAGTACGGATATAATGAGTACAGCGGAGATAACCATCGTCCCGCGCAAGGAACGCGTCAGGCGATCCTCCGCGCTCATGGCAGACGATCCCTACACGCTCGTAGTAGCGCTCAACAACAATGTGAGTACGGATATAATGAGTACAGCGGAGATAACCATCGTCCCGCGCAAGGAACGCGTCAGGCGATCCTCCGCGCTCATGGCAGACGATCCCTACACGCTCGTAGTCGCGCTCAACAACAATGTGAGTACGGATATAATGAGTACAGCGGAGATAACCATCGTCCCGCGCAAGGAACGCGTCAGGCGATCCTCCGCGCTCATGGCAGACGATCCCTACACGCTCGTAGTCGCGCTCAACAACAATGTGACCCTCTTCCTCGTTTGCATTGGTGCAAGCCAGACGTGTATCTTGTTTTTATTAAATTTTTGCAAAGATCTAACAATCAAAGTTCGCTCTAATTACAAACACTCCTGAGTTTAACTTTCGTCAAGTGTAACTGTGTACTTTCGTCCCCTTGCTACTGCGCACAACAGTGGAGTACCGTGTGAGAGGCCACATTTTGGCACAAGAGGGCGCCTCGCGTTTCTAAGGAAGAACGAGACAGCAGCTATTATTTTCGTCCCGCTCAACACTGTGCAGGCGCACACTGACGATTCCAGACAATAGCAAGGAGCCTACAACGTGAGTTTACTTTGTGATAGATAACTGCACACAGACGCACTGCGCAAGGTCCGGAAACATACTAATACGGTGGGGAATAATTTTGAGCATAACCTCGGTTGGACTAAGTGATAAAACCACGATGATGCATTCTACGCTTAACAATAAATGTTTATCTGACCCAAATATGTCCATAAGTGGATCGGATGACCATAACTCCCCATTAAATGCTGTATCTAATCAACGGCGCCGACCGAACCATGTACCCCAAAGTGAACACCATTTCGACGAGTTTAGAGCAGAAATGAGGAAACTTATCACTTCTTTCGCTACTTCGCAAAGAGAAGAAATGGCGCAACTGAATGCTACAATGAAGGAAATAAAGGAAACAAATATTAGCATCGGTGTGCAGCTTGCTTTCGTGAGCGCTCAAAACGAGGAACTGAAACTGAAAATTAATAAGTTGGAAGGCCTGGCAAGGGAAGATCGGGAATATATTATGTTCCTAGAGGATAGATTGGACGACTTGCAACTTGCGTATCGCAAGACCAACTTTGAAATCAAGGGCGTGCCAAAGTTACAATCCGAGACAAAACAAGATTTAGTCAACATGGTCGTAACTTTATCAGAAACTCTAGACTGCAAAATTAACAAAGGCGACATCAAAGATATATACAGAGTGAGAAGTAAAAAACCAGAACAGAGAAACACACCGATCGTAGTAGAAACCAGCTCTGCTTTGTTGAAAACCAACCTTCTAAAAATGGCCAAAAATTTTAACATTAAAAATAAATCGAAATTACGTGCAAAACACATGGGTTTCAAGACCCAGGAGGAGACTCCGATATTCCTCTCGGAAAACTTAACTCCAAAAGCGGCGCGTCTGTTTTTCCTGGCTCGCGATCTAGCAAAATCCAAGGACTATAGATTTGTGTGGACATCGTACGGCAAGGTGTACGTCCGTCGCACAGAGGAATCTGCAATTATTCAAATAAAAACCGAACAACAGATACAAAATCTTCTTCTGGAGCAAATCTGACTGATTTTGGCGGCCTCACCTGCAGTCAAGGATGAAATTAACTTGTGGCTAGAGTATTTAACATTATATACTAATCGCTTCATGTGCCATAAGGTTGCATTTGTAGATATTTTTGTTAAAATATTATTTAGTGTAATAATAATAGCTATAGTCATTTCTTTTGTATACACAAACAGTTTACGTTCCGCTAACCAAACTCGATATGCACCCCTCACGTGCTTGAATCGTCATTTCTCACATACGACTCACTCCACATCACACCTCACTTTCCAACTTCGACAAATACTACCCTCATACCTACATACTTACACTTCACACATTACTCACCAAACCACATACATATTAAATATACAACTCACTGACAATTTAACCACATTAACCTTAGTTTACTGCTATCTACAACCTGAACTCAAATCCATATTTAAGCAGCTACTTAATATCACTTCCACTTGTTGCCAACTGTGCTTTTTAAATGAATAATACACTACTCACGTTGAATGAGATAGACAACATTGAAATAGCGCAAGTAGTTCAATGCGACGTTGGTGAACTTAGTAACCATATAAAGCTAAATAAAAATGACTTCACTCTAATTGCCCAGAATATTAGAAGTATCTATCTACAAGAATTATGATGATCTCACAGTCACTCTGTCTTCCTTACCGTGTGCTACGGATATCATAATTCTTACTGAATGTAGACTCAACCCAAACAAACCACTACCGCAATTAAGTAACTATAACGCTTACAGCACGATACATCAACATAATCAAAATGATGGTGTAGTTGCATATGTTAAAAAAACACTTAAACACAATGTTAAAGAATTAAAACTACATCACGCATCCTGCTTGCAATTGGAATTACTAAACCACACTATATAAGGTGTAAAAAAATCAACTGCAAATATTTTAAGGGGTGAACCAGCACATGAAACTGAACAACTTTCCCCAAAGAACATAAATCGAAATATGAAAAAATTTTTGGACCTCCCATACAAATTGACTCGGCCGGCTGGTACATTTTGTATGGGAGGACCAAATTTTTTTTTCATGTTTCGACTTATGTTCCTTGGGGAAAGTTGTTCAGTTTCATGGACTGATTTGCAGTTGATTTTTTTACATACTGTATTAGGTATATACCGATCACCCTCTACTCTAAACGCAGATGCTTTCATTAATTCTTTGGATAGTCATTTAAATAATATACCCTCTAATAGCAGTATTTTGATTACCGGTGATATAAATATTAACATTACACCGAAGGAATTGGAAACATCACAAGAACATAAAAATAGAAACAATTATTTAAACATGCTCTCAAACTTTGGTATTCTAGCTGGCCACACTTTACCCACAAGAGAGCACAACTGTTTAGACCATATAATGCTGAAAATAAATAAAAGTAAGGTAAAAGCTACAATCGCTATTCTAAATACTACAACGACAGATCACATGCCTACTTTCTTATCTTTGTCTAAGTTAAAATTTCAAACTAAGGTTGAAAAAACTAAGACTACCGTCAACTTTGAGGCTGCGTTACTTTATCTTCAAAATAAACATTTATCTGATCTTCTTATGAGCGATGATCCTACTGCTTTGACGGCATCTCTAATAGAAAAAATTGCTGACAGCATAAAAGCTAATACTAAGGTAACTTCTATTCCAAGTAGTAAGCGTATCATTAAACCGTGGATATCACCTGGTATTCTACGATGTATTAGAAATAGAAATAAGATGCAGTTTAAACTTAGAAATGACCCCCATAATGAGATTCTACGTATCACATACCGCCGTTATAGGAATTACTGTAGTAACCTGATTAAAAAACTAAAAAGAAAATATGACAGGGATAACATTATTAACTCTTTACATAATAATAAATTAATGTGGCATAATATTAAAAACATCACATACACTAACAAATCTCATAGCCCTAACAATGAATTACTTAACATAATGCCATCGCCTTCTCAGTCTGTAAATTTTATCAACAACTACTTTGCCGATATTGGATCACAACTTGCAAATAAAATAAACCGAGTCTCAACTAAAAATGTGCCGACCACATATTCAGACAGTAGCCGTTCACTACCTCATTCTTTTGTCTTGTTGCGAGCAGATGTCGACGAAGTCAAAAGCATAATCTTAAACTTAAAATCAAGCAGCGCATCTGGATGGGACAATATTCCAAACAAATTTTTAAAAATGTCGGTTGTCGAAGTGGCTCCTATAATCACCCACTTGGCAAACCTTTGTTTTGATAAAGGAATTTTCCCTGTTGCCCTAAAACAATCGATAATTACTCCGGTGTACAAGGGTGGGGATAGAGACGACATAAACAATTATAGGCCTATCTCAGTCTTGCCTGCGATTTCAAAAATTCTTGAAAAACTTTTGAACTACAGACTGTTAAATTATTTAAATAAATTCGATATACTTTCACCCACACAATTCGGTTTCAGACAAGGAAAATCGACTGAACATGCAATATCTGAATTGACTTCCTTTGTTACAAACAAACTAGACCAAGGTCAAAAATGTCTGTCGGTTTTCCTTGATCTGAAAAAAGCATTTGATACCGTCTCTGTCCCTATCCTTGTACACAAGCTGGAAAAACTAGGAATACGAGGAACGCCACTTGCTCTGTTTGAAAACTATCTGTCGGACCGACGGCAGAAAGTGAGGTTGTTGGAATATATCAGTGAGGATGTGGAGGTGACATATGGCGTGCCACAAGGGAGTGTGCTGGGACCTACCCTATTTCTTATATATATCAACGACCTATGTAGTATGCATATTAAAAATGCCAAGATATTGTCGTACGCTGATGACACCGTTGTGGCCTTCGCTGGCAATTCTTGGGAGGAAGTCAGGACCTATACTGAAGAAGGTCTCTCGAAAGTTGATCTGTGGCTGCAAGGAAATCTGCTCACATTAAACGCTTCCAAGACGAATTATATTTGCTATAGTATTTATAACAACTCGCAGCCACAGATCGATTACAAAATCAAAATACACAGTTGTGATGAAAACGCCAATAAACACACATGCACTTGTCCAAATATAGCTAAAGTTGCACATACCAAGTATCTTGGGATCCATGTTGATCAAAGGCTTTCGTGGTACCCCCAACTGGAGCACGTCATAGGTCGTACTAGGAAATTAGTCTGGATTTTTAAAACACTAAGGCATGTTATTCCAGAGCACTCAAAAGACAGTGACTCATCAAACTACTCCTCAACCAAATATATATATCTTTGGTACAATCCATACTTACGTACTGCATTTCAGTATGGGAGCTGCGGCTAAAACACATTTTATTAATCTAGAACGAGCTCAACGTACCCTTATCAAAATAATGTATTTTAAAAAACGGCGATTTCCTACCGAAGAGTTGTATCGGACATGTAGCCTATTATCTGTAAGGAAACTATATATAAAATCATCTATCCTTAAATTACATAAATGCCTTTTCTTCAATCCTTCCATACTCAGAAGAAGACGGAAGGATCTAGTAGTACAGGTGCCACGAACAAGAACTAAATTTGCTAGTAGGCAGTATAATTCCATCTCAGGCTTTTATATAATAAAATAAACAAATATGTATACATATACGATAAAAATTATCAAGAGTGTAAAAACTATTACTAAATTATCTACAACACAAATCTTACGATGAAATAGAACTAATGTTGGAACGTATTACCTAATCCAAACCTAACCTTATTTATTTATTAGCACGCACATACACACACACACACACACACACACATACATACACACACACACACACACACACACACACACACACACACACACACACACACAAACACACACACACACACACACACACACACACACACACACACACACAAACACACACACACACACACACACAGATCTGTTTGTTTTACTAATTACATATCACTTACCTTGTTTAATTATTAACTTGTCACTATACAGCTTATCCTAGTAACTGTTACTTAAGGAAGAGTGGTGCCTCCAAACACAGGCTTTTTAGCTTAAATGGAGGTCCCGAACAATATTTAAGTTAAGCATCTTTTGTAAAGAACAATAAAAAATTTATTTTTATTTATTTTATTTATGTGAGTACGGATATAATGAGTACAGCGGAGATAACCATCGTCCCGCGCAAGGAACGCGTCAGGCGATCCTCCGCGCTCATGGCAGACGATCCCTACACGCTCGTAGTCGCGCTCAACAACAATGTGAGTACGGATATAATGAGTACAGCGGAGATAACCATCGTCCCGCGCAAGGAACGCGTCAGGCGATCCTCCGCGCTCATGGCAGACGATCCCTACACGCTCGTAGTCGCGCTCAACAACAATGTGAGTACGGATATAATGAGTACAGCGGAGATAACCATCGTCCCGCGCAAGGAACGCGTCAGGCGATCATCCGCGCTCATGGCAGACGATCCCTACACGCTCGTAGTCGCGCTCAACAACAATGTGAGTACGGATATAATGAGTACAGCGGAGATAACCATCGTCCCGCGCAAGGAACGCGTCAGGCGATCATCCGCGCTCATGGCAGACGATCCCTACACGCTCGTAGTCGCGCTCAACAACAATGTGAGTACGGATATAATGAGTACAGCGGAGATAACCATCGTCCCGCGCAAGGAACGCGTCAGGCGATCATCCGCGCTCATGGCAGACGATCCCTACACGCTCGTAGTCGCGCTCAACAACAATGTGAGTACGGATATAATGAGTACAGCGGAGATAACCATCGTCCCGCGCAAGGAACGCGTCAGGCGATCATCCGCGCTCATGGCAGACGATCCCTACACGCTCGTAGTCGCGCTCAACAACAATGTGAGTACGGATATAATGAGTACAGCGGAGATAACCATCGTCCCGCGCAAGGAACGCGTCAGGCGATCCTCCGCGCTCATGGCAGACGATCCCTACACGCTCGTAGTCGCGCTCAACAACAATGTGAGTACGGATATAATGAGTACAGCGGAGATAACCATCGTCCCGCGCAAGGAACGCGTCAGGCGATCATCCGCGCTCATGGCAGACGATCCCTACACGCTCGTAGTCGCTCTAGATGCTAATGTGAGTACAGATATATATTATTTTATCATTTAGGACACGTACAGTCATATATAAGAAAAAAAGATACAACAAGTATTCAACAAATAGACCCAGAGGTCTATAAAAGAACAAATGAAAATTCTATGATCAAACGGTGAACAAACTTGCTTACCTTAAGAAAAGGTAAATAAGGATATAATGAGTACAGCGAAGATAACTATCGTCCCGCGCAAGGAACGCGTCAGGCGATCCTCCGCGCTCATGGCAGACGATCCCTACACGCTCGTAGTCGCGCTCAACAACAATGTGAGTACGGATATAATGAGTACAGCGAAGATCACGATATAAAATAAATGGTATTCGTTAATCGGTGCATCGGTAGTCGGTAGCTCAGTGGCAGAGCGGTGGGGCGTTGACCCATGCGACCCGGATTGAAACCCCGGTCGATGCATGTCATTTTTTATTTCTTATATTTATTTATGAGTGTAATATAGCACTGTCGAGTAGATTATAGTGTATAGAGTGCATTAGAATCCGGGTCAGTTTGTATAGGAAGGCCGATTTTTTTTCAGTTTTTGACCTAGATAAAGTTGTTTAGTTTCCTGGATTGGTTGACCCCTTAAAATATTTGCACACTGTATATGCATTTATTTTTTTTACATCACGCATATCACTAATAATGATGTACTATTGTTTCCAGAACACGGCCGCGGGCACGCTCTACATCGATGACGGCGAGACATACGAGTACAAACGCAACCAGTACATCTACGCGCGCATCGCGTACTCGCCACAAGAGATCACATACAGGTACCTGAAACTAGAGAATTTACAGAAAGACAGCTCGCCCCTTCTTCCGATAATTTCTTTTCATATTTCGACCTATGTTCCGTGGGGAAAGTTGTTCAGTTTTCAAGGGCTGGTCACGCCTGAAAAATATTTACGTTACACCTTATTAAAAGGTAAAAAAAAACTGATAAAAGTTTGAGAGCCATTCAGAAGACTGTGTATCATCATAGAGACAGGTTGTCAGCCTTGCCCTATCAAACTTTGCTTTGAAGGCAAAATTTCATGTACACACATTTTTTCCTTTTGCCCCTATGTTCATAAGGGGGACAACAGGAACTAAAATCAATGACGTTGTCGTTGGAACGCACGATAGTGTCCAAAGTTAGTTTAAATCTTTGGGCTTTACCACAAAAAGTTGGACGTGTTAAAAAATAAACTTCATACAAAAAATGCTAGACACGTGTGTTTAAAACTTTTTTTTGGTAAGGATATTTGTTTCAAGAATGCCGTTTGTTGTTTCCAGCTTCATAAACCCCAGTGCGCACTACCCGACGCGCTCGTGGGTGGAGCGCATCGTGATCGCCGGCGTCAAGACACCGCCTAAGGCTGCCAAACTTCAACAAGCTGGCAACACCGCGCCGCTGCAGATGACGCTGCATAAGGGGAATGATGTACTCGTGCTCAGGTGTGTAGTAAGGACGTACACACACACACACGCACACACACACGAAACTGAAAAGATATAGCAAAGTACTCCCTAAAATCGTAATATAATTCAATGAACGAATTTTCAATAATAATAGCAATTTTTAGTATGTTGCCAATTGCCATGTAAGGATGGAATACGGGCACATGCCCTATTTTAATACTATTTATTTACTAGAAATGTTTTGAGTACGTCTCCTTAGAGTATATATAAGGTCCTATTGAATTCACTGCAAA
Organism: Phthorimaea operculella; assembly: GCA_024500475.1. NCBI lineage: Eukaryota > Metazoa > Arthropoda > Insecta > Lepidoptera > Gelechiidae > Phthorimaea > Phthorimaea operculella. Next base: position 53,375 of record JANFCV010000397.1, on the reverse strand, counting down.
TATTTTAGGGGCTGATCAAATAAAATATAAGCATGATCATGGCAAATTTTCAAAAAAATCTACACGGTAGTTTTCGAGAAAATTGCATTTAACTAAGAAAAATCGAAACGAAAAAACTGCACCCTGTTTGTCCTAGAAACACACCGCACCAATCACCACTTCGGTGATTACGCGCTATTAAAATAAGTGCTGTGATTGGTTGGTCGTTGGTGTGCGTGTCGTGTATGTGAATCCTGTCTACGTGGCCGAAGGTCAATCAAAGGATGTTCACGTAATTAATTTAAAAGTTTGTTTGAAAATAAAAAAAATCTAGCTTGTCGATTTTTTTAAATGCCTTGATGTTTTTCTTTTAGATATTTACGCGTGCCCTTAAAATATTTGCAGTGAATTTAATAGGACCTTATATAAGCAAGCTATAGAGCACGCAATTTAATTTTATATGGACGATGATCCTTGTTCCTTCCGATTAAATATTTGTTTATTTATATTCCAGGAAACCCGGCGCGAACATGGCCAAGCCGTGGAAGATCACATTTAGTTACTAAGGTATTAGAAACAATAACTCCTTCTAGATGTGTCTAATATTTAGAAATAATAACCTAATCCACATACAATGGGAGACTTTCTCTGGATTAGAGATGAAACGGATATCCGGCAACTATCCGGTATCCGGCCTATCCGGCCATGTTTTACTATCCGGCCGGATACCGGATATTAGGCGACTATCCGGCCGGATACCGGATACTAAAAATATACAACAATTTTATCAAAATGTATACAGCATAGATAAGTAATTAAATTAAACTAACATTTTACAGGAAAATTAACTGTCTCACGTTGATTAGATATGAAATAACAATTTTGTACCCATAGTTGATTAAAAGAAAGTAATTGTGCTGAAAAAATGGGTGCCCCAACTTTGCATTTTATTTTCAAGACGCAATGTCAAACCAATGTTATTCTATTCGACAAAGCACATATTTTGTGTCTAATTTAGGTAATAATATAAACTCACACCACAGTTATATACACGACGAAATGTTAACTCGTATAACAAAGTTGGCCGTGTGGTGCCGGTGTAGAATAGCATTACCCCAGATCTTTCCCGTGGGTGTCGTAAGAAACGACTGAAGATGAATCTGAGAATGAATGTGTATTGCAATTTTAGGCGACAGGCTGACAACCTGTCCCTATGGTGGTGCGCAGCCTTCTGTGTGACTCTCAAACTACGTCAGACGTGGTGTATGTGGCCGTTTGTTTTGTACAGCCGTTTACGCTCTGCCTACCCCGCAAGGGATATAGGCGTGATATATGTATCTACGTATGTAATTGTGATGAATGAATAGAATACACATTCGTCTGAATTGGCAGGTAACAACAAACGATTGCGCATTTCTTCATAGAGACCAGCTTCTGAAAACAGTTTTTTCTTCGCATCGTGAGCACTTCACGAATTGGCAAAGTTCGGCCGAATATCCGGCCGCCGGATATCCGGCTATCCGGCTTTCACGGTGGCCGGATATCCGGTATCCGGTATCCGGCCAAGCAACTATCCGTTTCATCTCTACTCTGGATTATGAAGTGTCATTTAGAGGGCGCTCAGCTAAGTTGAGATAACCGAGGAACGGAACGTGATAATAGCATGTTTGCCGCCAACCATATTGAATTGTGCCGATTGGTTGGTATAATACAATGGGCGTTATTTGGAGAACCTAATCCGCGAGATGCCGTTGTACGCCTCCATAGACTCAAAGGGATTAGCTGTCAAATTTTGACACTTATTCCCTTTTAGTCTATGGTAGCATACAACGCCATCTTGCGGTTTAGTTTCTCCAAAAATCGCCCATTTTACCACTTGGCTGCGCCCTCTAGTGTGACATTTAGGCACTGACTCAGAACTGACAGTTTTCCATTACTGGTCTTTCATAAAAACTGTGTGAAAATACTGTAAGTTGATCCCTTAGACCGTTAGACGGCTAAAATAATGTGCTGCTCATTGTACCACGCTTTTAAAATTTTGTTCCAATGCAAATCAACAGCAAGGATTTTTCATACTTTGTCGTAGCAAAGTGTTATCTATCAGTCGATTTACAAAAGAATAGCTGCCAGTCAATATGTGTAAAACCTTTAAAATATGATTGATTGTTTTATACCTATCATTTTTCAACTGTGATTTGTTTTTGCCAGTATGTCATTTTGTCACTAAAATACGGCTGTTCGAATAGGCAATATTTGACAGCTGTCAAACCCGTACAAAAACACGTAATCAAAGAAAAAATTATGTCATAGCATTAACATGATTTTGACATCTGTCAAATATGGCCTATTCGAACGGCCGTACTGTAAAAAATCATTTAACAGGGCTAGAACAGCTTAATAGTCCGGTTTACTAGACTAGGTACATAAACTAGATCACAACTTTATTGAATAGGCTCAAATATGTATTTTAAATTCGGATTTTATTTATACTTGTTTAAAAGTCTAGTGAAGCCATAACATGATTGTATTTACCAACTTATACATATGTATTGATGTTTTTTTATGTATGAACAAAGGGTTCGTAATTGTATGGGGTGTAATGATGTTAAAAGGAATGTAATAATTTCTTGTGATGAATAAAAACAATTTTAAGATACTAACTTGTTTTATTTAAATAAGTGTCTTCCTATTAAGCTAGTTTGAACTTTCGTAGTTTTGAAACATTATTGTACTGGAAGACATTGCTACGAAATGTCATCAATACGTAGGGTTACTTTTAATTAAGTACAAATATTGAAAGGGTGTGTTCTACTCACAAAACTGAACAACTTTTAGTGGAAACTTTTCTCCAGAATACGAAAACATATTTTGATCTTCCATAATAAAATAAGTGACACACTTTTTCAACAGTTTTGTTATAAGGGATGACTAAATTTTTCTTTTTTATATTTCGATAAAGAGATGTTGTTCAGTTTTGTGAGTAGAACACACTCTGGAAATATTTGTTAAATGTAACCTTATATTTTCACAATACCAGCGGAAAACAACACAGCAGGCTCTGGCCGCTAGTTATAGATAAAAGAAAGCAAAACGAATCATGTGTTTTGTATAGATTCTCCTTAGTTTAGAATTTATTGTAAGGTATAGTATTTATGATATAACCAACAGAAATACAGCTTATACGAAAAGTTCAACTCTATCCATCACTGTTTATGAGATACAGCCTATGTATAGTCATAGGCTATGACTACTGAGATTTCGCTGTCTGTCCGTATATGACTCATAGGATCCCGTTTTGACCCTTCGAATTAGTCAAATCACTTATAGTACGGGTCCTTAGCTGGAAGTATGGTCCCATCTGGCAGAAATCATGAAACTTGGCATGTGTGTAGCTTACATGTGTAAGCTTCAGGAAAAGAAGGAAGCAAGTTGGACCCCCTGCTTCCCCCTTTACCCCCTTTTATGTCCCAAATTTCAGTTATCTTTATTTTCTGAAACGATTAAAGATAGGAGAAATTTGTCAAAGTACGAAATATTCCTTATAAAATTGTCTACATAATTGTTTTGGGTAGATGTTGATAGGACTTATACTTTTCGAGTTATGCTTCTGGAAACCCATCATTTTTTGAAGGTGACTTCAGTTCTGAATTAGCCATAACTACCATGTGATAGAATATTTTTTCAAACTTGCTTTTGGCTGTTGTTAGTTAGGTAGTCTTCAAGGAAACCCGCAGAGACAACACTTCAATCACGCCTGTGGGGATGGGGAGGGGGCAAAGTTTATTTTTCGAGCTGAACTTGAGGACTTCTGACTCCTTAAGTAAATGTGACACGAGAAATTGAGTATCATTTTCGATATATCAAAGACGGAGTATTCATTTCTGGAACGCTCTTTGGTACATTTCATACAAAAATATAAAAATGTTAAGTGAAATAAGAAAAAAATATGTTTCGTTCTCATTCAAACGCTGTTTTCTTCATGACCTTGAGACATATTTATTCGATAATAACACATACTCGAAGACATACTCACCCGAATTATAAAACCATATTTTATTTTCGAAAATATTAGAAAATACCTAGCCTACGGAAGCCTAAATATTTTTACAAAGTTATGTTTGTAGCTGGAAAAATTTCAAGTTCATAGATTTTGTATGCAAAAATAAGATTACCAACCGCAAACCATGCCGCAAACGTATATTTCTCAATTGTCGCTAAACCATTCCAGATAGGGAAATGCCCTCATAGGAAATGTTGTTTATACTGAAGGGTAGTTTTTGTTGGAATAAAGAAATTGAGGATCTGGAGTACTTGATGTTTAAGAAGACATTACAGTATCTCGAATAGTTTAGCTGGGCTGTTGACGTTCCACATCAAGTACTCCAGATCTTCAATTTCTATATATCAGCATAAACAACTCTTCAGTATAAACAACTTTTCCTATGAGGGCATTTCCTATCTGGAATGGTTTAGCGACTATTGAGAAATATTCGTTTGCGGTTGGTAATCTTATTTTGCATACAAAATCTATGAACTTGAAATTTTCCAGCTACAAACATAACTTTGTAAAAATATTTAGGCTTCTGTAGGCTAGACATTTTCTAATATTTTCGAAAATAAATATGGCTTTATAATTCGGGTGAGTATGTCTTCAGTATGTGTTATTATCTAGTAAATATGTCTCAAGGTCATGAAAACAGCGTTTGAATGAGAACAAAACATATTTTTTCTTATTTCATAATATATTATATTTTTGTATGAAATGTACCAAAGAGCGTTCCAGAAATGAATACTCCGTCTTTGATATATTCGAAAATGATACTCAATTTCTCGTGTCACATTTACTTAAGGAGTCAGAAGTCCTCAAGTTCAGCTCGGAAAAAATAAACTTTGCCCCCCTCCCCCCATCCCCACAGACGTGATTGAAGTGTTGTCTTGTCTCTGCGGGTTTCCTTTGAAGACTACCTAACTAACAACAGCCAATAGCAAGTTTGAAAAAATATTCTATCACATGGTACTTATGGCTAATTCAGAGATGGAAGTCACCTTCAAAAAAATGATGGGTTTCCAGAAGCATAACTCGAAAAGTATAAGTCCTATCAACATCTACCCAAAAACAATTATGTAGACAATTTTATAAGGAATATTTCTTACCTTGACAAATTTCTCATATCTTAAATCGTTTCCGAGAAAAATAAAGATAACTGAAATTTGGGATACAAAAGGGGGTAAAGGGAAGCAGGGACTTGCTTCCCTTCTTTCCTGAAGCTTACACATGTAAGCTACACACATGCCAAGTTTCATGATTTCTGCCAGATGGGACCATACCTCCATACAAACTGCCAATTAAGAACTCGGACTATTAGAAATAATCACAGGTTTTTTGAGACTTAAAAAGGTTTTTAATAGGCACATACTCAAGTAATATATTTTTACGAGATCGAAAGCTTTTCACAAATTTTGTCAAATACTTTACAACCTTACTAATGCTACTTAAAAAATATTCGTGTAGGTTTATCAGTCTCGGCACTAGGTATTTCTATGAACGGATGAGTTTCTTTGTGCTCTAACATTAGAGCCTCGCTCGGGAATGCCTCCCCGCACACATCACAGCGCACTTCACTGCTACAACTAGTATCCATATCACTTTTGCTACAATCTTTCGACTTCTTTCTCTTCTTAGCACTACCTTCTTTCTTGATTTTATCTTTAGAACTAGGTTCTTCTATCAAAGGTTTCCCTGTCAACAAGTACTCGCTCATATTCGCGTGTTTCAATGACTGCTTGTGTTTCTTCAGTCTGTTCTCCGAACTGCACTGATACTCGCAAATGAAACATACGAATTTCATATCGCCCGTATGGATTTCTGCGTGCACTTTTCGTTTCTCGGGCGTCGCAAAACGGAAATCACAGAATTTGCACGGATATTTTCTATCGGGCGAGTGAAACCGCATGTGCGATGTTAAAGCGCTCATGTCTTTGCACATTTTCCTACATTCTAAACACATGATGCCGGTAACTTCTTCCTTAGCTTGTTCAGTGGTTTCAGTGCTGTGGTGTATACGTCTGTGAGACGTGAGACCTTTTTGACTGATGAAAACTCTGCGACAGTCCGGGCATTGGAACTGATTGTCGGTTTTTATTTCTGGGTTGTGTTGCTCCACTTGGTGCAAGGCCAGCTTGTCAGCCTCCCAGAATTGCAAGTCACACTCCTCGCATTTCCACTCTTGAGTCAGTCTGGAAAACGCTTCGAGAACGTCCAGAACAGACTGGTGGCCCACTTCTGGGTGATACGTTTTCGTGTGATTCCCGAAATCAATGATCTTTGGAAAGGTGTTCCTGCAATGCGGACACGAGTACGGGCCCGTGTGTTCGCTCACGGCGTGAATCTTCAACTCTGCGATGTCTTCATAGCAGTTCGAGCAGAAGAAACAGCGCAACTTCTTTTTGGATTTGACGGTTTCTTCGATGACTTTGTATTCCATTTGATGGACTTTCTGATGTATCTGAAGGTGTCTGAAAAGCTTTTTCCTTGTGGCGTAGTCTGTCGGGCAAAACTTGCAGGGGAACTTCTTCCGGTGTAGGCGCTTCCTGTGCAAGGCCAGCTCGTCTTTGCTCTTGAAGTCCTTCAGGCAAGTCATGCAGTAAAACTTTTCTGATTCGCTAAAGTCGTGTGTCCTGAGGCACGACTCCATTCTTGTTTTTCGCTGGAAACTTTTCCCGCATGTGCATTTGTAGCCCCCTTTTTCTTCTTTGACCTCGTGTTGCTGAGAACAGGAGTCTTGGGAGTCGTGTTCATCTATTCGTTGTTTTAGAAGATGTATTCTCGCCATTCTGTTTTTCTTTGCGGTTTCTCGCGCCCTCTTTCGTCCGTTTTCATAATTCTCGATTGTCTGATGAACTTTTGCATGTCGATAGAGTTGAAATGGTGACCTGTACTTCTTCGGACACTTGGGACATTGAGCGTTCTTCTTTGGTTGTAACATGATGAGAGCTTCTTGTTCCAATGACAAAACATTGCCAGTTATAGAATTGAGTTGAAAAGGGTTTAGATCGTATATTTTACTCTGATCAGTGGCTTCGAGTAGTGAAGACTGGTCTGTATGTGGAACAACTGTTGTGTTGTTTAATTTTGAGATGGCATCGTCGTTTGATTCACCACCAGGGTACACTGCGCCTGCTGGCAAGGCCTCCGCATTATTCGTGTCATTGTTATATGATGCAACAATCTGATGTATATTATTCAGAACCTCGCCTGGTAATTTCATTACGAATGAGTATTTAGGGCCTGTATCTGGCATGTCTGGTGTTATTTGTATGGAAGAATTTATTTCCGGAACTATTTCTGGTTCGATTTTTACTTCTTTATCTTGATAGTAGTCATAGGAGTTCTGAAATAAGTGCATTAATACATTAGAAGGTTGTGCGTAAAGAATTAATATCACTTAATCAATATCAATACGCAGCTAAAATTGCTTTTGCGGTTCTAACGCCTCCTAAACCACGGACCGGTTTTTGATGCGGTTTTTTGTAATAGATAAGAATGTTACAAGAGGAAGGTTTATAAAATGAGTTGTAGCGGGTGAAACCGCTAACGGGCCGCTAGTTTGTAATAAATAAATATTTCTAATGGTGGCTGTGCAGTGAGTATAATTAATAGATGTAAGTTTTTACCTGGTGCCCGCCATTTTCTGTTTTAATATCGTCCTGAAGGCTTGTCTCCACATTGCCTAACGCCTCCGCCTCGCTACTGTCCATACTGCCCGCATCATCAAAGGTCGGGAAGTCATATGACACAATAGATTCATCTTGCTCCTCTTTTATTCTAGCGTCTATGTGAGCCTGCCTATTAACTTCTGGTTCTCTAACAACAGTCGGCTTATCCGTTTTATCGTTTCTTTCTATCAGATAATTATTAGGCTCACATTCGGTCTCTTGTTTTATTTCAACTTGAAGGGATTCGTAAAGGTTTACATTAGCTGGCACTTTTGCGTGTTCTGTACTAACTCGTATGATTTTTTCTTCTTCAATGTCAATTTCATTTTTAATGGTTACATCTGGGTTTATTTCTTCGGTCTCCATTGTACCTGAAACAAAGTGATTAATAATTTTGATTTGGTTCCGAAACATAAAACAAAGCGTGTACAAAAGACACGCACAATATAATATCATGTTTATATTCCTTACCTGATGCAAGTATCGCTGTGACCAACAAAGATAATATTTTGGGGTTTTCCGCAGATTTGATCTCCAATAGAACCGGTAACGTTGCGTTTACGGTAGCGTTGTCACCGGTAATGTTGTCTACGAACCACCTAGAACCAAGAAAAACAATATTGTCAAAGGAATTTGTACAGTGTTATTTGAATTTGTTCAAAAATCCTGTCATAGATGCATACTTGGTTATTGTTCATTTTCCTTCCTCTTTCCTCGGGGCGGGACGCTTACGGACGGGAGACCAGCTCCAGTCCTTGGAACCACTTCACCCAATCCCAGGTTTGGGGCACTGGTTCACAGGTGCTCCGTCAGCGTCACCTCCTCGAATATTTTTGTAGCGCTGTAACAAATGCAAGACAGCTTTTAGATATGTACCTATTACCTAAGCAAATCTCTTTCTTCAAGTTTTTCATGAGAACTTTTGGGGACGCGACCGACCCCAAAAGTCCTCTCTCCTACGGACGATCTCCCGGACGAAGATATAGGCGAAATAGGGGCGGCTCTCAGGCAGCTTAAGAATGGGAAGGCTCCCGGGGAAGTGGCCCTGCTTGCGGGGAAGACGGAGTGAGCTGGTGGAAAACTTGTCCTTGAGGAGCTGAACTATTCAACTCCATGATAGCCAATGGAACGACCCCGAAGGCGTGGAGCAGAGGTGCTAGTATTTTATTTTTTTTCAGCAAGGAGACAAATCTGCTCCTCAAAATCTGTAAGCCGATCACACTACTGAGCCACGTCTATAAGCTTTACTCGAGAGTCGCAAGGCATCAAGATTTGACGCCTTGCAGCCACTGGAATATGCCGGGTTTTGTAAAGGCTTCAGCACTGTGAACCACATCCATACTGTACTGCAGATTTCACAGAAGTAAGCTGCACTGTGCTTGGCTTTTGTGGACTACGAAAATGCTTTCAACTCGATCGAAACTTAGGCTGTTATGGGGTCTTTGCAGCGATGATGCCACGTCGACTGGCGATATGAAGATGTGTTGTGAAGCCTAAGTATATCAATTGGCGACAATGTCCATTAAAGTACCTACAAAACCACAAAGACCTATTCAACTACTCCGAGGTGTAAAACAGGGTGACGTTTTATCCCCCAAACTTTTCACCAATGATTTGGTGAATTCCAAGACCATACAGGGGGGTGGCCTGTGCTTCAACGTCAACGGTATCTCACGCATTTCCGCTTTGCCGACAACATAGTCAGAATGAATGGCTGAATAGCTGCAGTAGGGGAAAGTGGGGGACACTTGATCCCCGTTTATGCTGTGTCATCCAGAATTTAACTAATAGCTTCATAATTTCATTTTATCTGAAAAAATAGTTTTTTACCAAGTAGCCCCTATATCGGGATGATTTGATCCTCCCCTTTTGGGGAAATTTGGATCCCTGGGAACCTGTCTCTCAGATCAGACTTAAAAGTAAGCGGGTTGTTTAGCCCCAAGTGACGCGTTTATTTCAACTCCTATGTGAGAACTTCGTAGGTTCAGGGTTGGGGAATTCATAAGTCTCCAATAAGTGGTGTAGTGGACTTGCTTCTTTTGGCCTCAGCAATGGTTTACCATGTCTTCCTTATAGGGGCGACTTGTTCCTCGAATCAATTTACCCTCAAAGAAAATTACCATTTCCACCCGAACATAGGAATCTTATATTGTTACTAAAAAATACATCACACAAACTGAATAGAAACAAATCTACAAAAGTCCACACCAAGCGAGGCTGCTCGCGTGCTCATTGCCTCGCGCGGCATACGCTCGTGCGCAGGCGAGGCAAGTGCAGCCCAATTTGGACGCGTAAAAATTAACCAGCGTATGCCGCGCGAGGCAATGAGCACGCGAGCAGCCTCGCTTGGTGTTAGTCCTAGCGGTAGTTCAAAACATGCTGCACCTGAGAGAAGAGTTCTGAAATTTGGTACACTTAATTTTTAGGATCAATGAATTGATTTGACCCGTAGTACACAATTTTAAAAAAATCCTATGATTAGTAATGACGTCATCTTTTTTTTGTATGGGAAAAAAAATTTTTTTGTTCCAAAACCTATCGTGTGTGGTATCAAATGAAAGGCCTTGCTAAGCCGATTCTAAAAATATATCACATTATTATATTTAAGTCACTTGTATAAAATTAAATAGGAAATAATTCTCGAAACATGCCACGTTTGGGCTTCTCCAGGTATGATACGGTTGAATCATTACTTATGAAATATACGTAATATAATGTGTAATATCCTCATCTCTAACCTCAAAAAAAGGTACTACGGATTTTTTGTCTTTAAGTAATTTTTTTGAATTTTAAAGTTACAGAAATTTATGAAAACACACTTAGTTGAAATTTGGCATCGAAAGTTCAATTTTGGACACCAAGAATGATAAAAATATAGCCAGTTGAGATTACAATCATATTATTATGTACATCACATCATATTCGTTTTGCAAAAGAATGTTATGTGCTTCGGAGGGCACAGTTAACCCTCGGCCCCATAGCAGTCGCTCTCTATGAATAATAAGACGGCGGCGGTCCGTCAGGGTCGTCAGTTAGGGGCTGAATAGTAACCATGGTTCATCGGGTCGTTCGTAGACTCGGTGTCCCACTTTTCAGAACAAGATTTATTAATAATAGGATGATACATACAAATGCGAGAGAAGTTTTCGATTGATGGTTAAAGTGATCATTTCGCTATACACACATTATATACACGCCGGCAAAATTAACGGAATCTATACATAATAATAAAGTTGTAGAGGGTCGAAAGCCTGTACATAAAAGATATTGGAAAATAAATTATCAGCGAATTCTTGAAATTGATAACAAAACACGCTTCAAAAGTTTTTCATATTTTTTCCGTTTAGATGTTTGTATGTGACAGCATCCTGAAAAACTACTGAACGGATTTTGATAAAATTTGGTACAAAGATTGCTATCGCATTGAAGAAGGTAAAGGCTACTTTTTTTCTCCACTTGAGGGACTGGAGTACCTGATGTGTACCACTAGAAGCACAACCACGAGCCCAGCTAAACAATGGGAAATACATTTATGGCACCAAAGCAAGAATTGTTTAGCATCATGGAATGCTCCTGCTTGCAAACATAGAACGAAGGTTTGGAGAACCTTATGTGAACCACCAGGTGCACCTCCAAGAGCCCAGCTAAACTACAGGAGACACATATTATAATATAGTCCCAAAGTAAAAATTGTTTAGCGCGATGGGACGTGTCTGCTGGAAAATATAAATCGAAGGTTTGGAGAACTACAGGAGATACATATACGTCCCCGAAGAAAAAAATAATTCAGCTTGATTGGGCCCTCCTGCTAGCAATTAGAAATCAGAGGTTTTGAAAACCTGATGTAGACCATCAGGAGTACCAAAAATAGCCCAGCTTAAATAGGTACATGAGATATACATATGGCCTCAAAGAAAAGAATATTTAGCATGGCGGGACATTTCTGCTGGCAAATAGCTAATGAAGGTGATGGATACCCTGGTAATAAATGTAAGGATGCTGGTGTGGGAATAATGTGTGTATAGACAAATGAAAATTATAAAGATGAACCAAAACTCCTCTCGCAACTGTATTATAATTAATAAATCTTATTCTTTCAAGTGGGACACTGAGTCTACGAACGACCCGATGAACCATGGTTACTATTCGGCCCCTATCTATCGACACTGACCGACCACCGCCGTCTTATTATTCATAGAGAGCGACTGCGATGGGGCCGAGGGTTAACCGTGCCCTCCGAAGCACATAACATGTTATTTTTGCAAAACGAATATGATGTACATATGATTAAAATCTCATCTGGCTTTATTTTTATCATTCTCGGTAACCAAAATTGAACTTTCGATGCCAAATTTCAACTAAGTGTGTTTTCATAAATTTCTGTAACTATAAATTCAAAAAAAATTACTTAAAGACAAAAAATCCGTAGTACCTTTCTTGAGGTTAGAGATGAGGATATTACACATTATATTACGTATATATCATAAGTAATGATTCAACCGTATCATACCTGGAGAAGCCCAAACGTGGCATGTTTTGAGAATTATTTCCTATTTAATTTTATACAAGTGACTTAAATATAATAAAGTGATATATTTTTAGAATCGGCTTAGCAAGGCCTTTCATTTGATACCACACACGATAGGTTATGGAACAAATTTTTTTTTTCCCATACAAAAAAAAGATGACGTCATTACTAATCATAGGATTTTTTTTAAATTGTGTACTACGGGTCAAATCGATTCATTGACCCTAAAGATTAAGTGTACCAAATTTCAGAACTCTTCTCTCAGGTGCAGCATGTTCCATACATTCGGCCAGCGAGCCGCTAAGGCTATGTGGACGTGCCTAATTACGTGGCTCACCAGAGCCAACGCATGCTCAGCTCGGGCTCGGGCGAACCTTGCCTAATAGGCAAACTTCTGTCTGAGGCGCGTAAATTCGGGCTCGGTCTGCGCGCGCTCGCCCGAGCAAGAGCATGCGTTGGCTCGGGTGAGCCTCGTAATTTTTTGGTCGTTTGCCGCGCGAGGCAATATAGTCCGAGTTCTTAATTGGCAGTTTGTATGGAGGTATGGTCCCATCTGGCAGAAATCATGAAACTTGGCATATGTGTAGCTTACATGTGTAAGCTTCAGGAAAAGAAGGGAAGCAAGTTGGACCCCCCCTGCTTCCCCCCTTTACCCCCTTATGTCCCAAATTTCAGTTATCTTTATTTTCTCGAAACGATTAAAGATAGGAGAAATTTGTCAAGGTAAGAAATATTCCTTATAAAATTGTGTACATAATTGTTCTTGGGTAGATGTTGATAGGACTTATACTTTTCGAGATATGCTTCTGGGAAACTCATCATTTTTTTGAAGGTGACTTCCAGCTCTGAATTGGCCATAACTACCATATGATAGAATATTTTGTCAAACTTGCTATTGGCTGTTGTTAGTTAGGTAGTCTTCAAAGGAAATCCGCAGAGACAACACTCCAATCACGCCTGTGGGGGTGGGGGGGGGCAGGCAAAGTTTATATTTTCCGAGCTGAACTTGAAGACTTCTGACTCCTCAAGTAAATGTGACACGAGAAATTGAGTATCATTTTCGAATAAACCAAGGACGGAGTATTCATTTCTGGGATGCTTTTTGGTACATTTCATACAAAAATATAAATATATTAAGTGAAATTGGAAAAGAATATGTTTCGTTCACATTCAAACTCTGTTTTCTTCATGACCTTGAGACATATTTATTAGATAATAACACATACTCCAAGACATACTTACCCTAATTATAAAACCATATTTTATTTTCGAAAATATTAGAAAATACCTAGCCTACGGAAGCCTAAATATTTTTACAAAGTTATGTTTGTAGCTGGAAAAATTTCAAGTTGATAGATTTTGTATGCAAATATAAGATTACCAACCGCAAACTTATATTTCTCAATTGTCGCTAAACCATTTCAGATAGAGAAATGCCCTCATAGGAAATGTTGTTTATACTGAAGGGTAGTTTTTGTTGGAATAAAGAAATTGAGGATCTGGAGTACTTGATGTTTAAGAAGACATTACAGTATCTCGAATAGGTAGTTTAGCTGGGCTGTTGATGTTCCACATCAAGTACTCCAGATCTTCAATTTCTATATATCAGCATAAATAACTCTTCAGTATAAACAACATTTCCTGAGGGCATTTCTATCTGGAATGGTTTAGCGACAATTGAAAATATACGTTTGCAGTTTGTATCTTATCTTTGCATACAAAATCTATGAATTTGAAATTTTCCAGCTACAAACATAACTCTGTAAATATTTAGGCTTCTGTATGCTAGTTATTTTCTAATATTTTCGAAAATAAAATAAGTATAATTCGGGTGAGTATGTCTTTGAGTATGTGTTATTATCTAGTAAATATGTCTCAAGATCATGAAGAAAACAGCGTTTGAATGAGAACGAAACATATTTTTTTCTTATTTCACTTAATTTTCCTTCGTTCGCAGTAGTTCCATTGAGATTAGTTCCATGGAACTACTGCGAACGTTTTTTTCGCACTAGTTCCATTGGTTCTGACAATGGAACTATCGCGAAGCTTCGTTTACGGTCATTCGCAGTAGTTCCATTGAGTAGTAATTTGGTCTGTGCATCCACCTTCTCAAATATGTCTCAGTGCGCATAAAAGTTTCTTTGAAGGAGTTGTAGGTCTCGACGAGACCTACATTTAATGTGACAGCTGTCAAACTATTGGTTTCTTTGGGAAAGTTGTAGCCCTTAACGAGATCTACATGACAGGTGTCAGCTGTCATACTAAAAAGTCGTTTATATCGGAAACTATGCGTGCTAGACTATTGGTTTCTTTGGGAAAGTTGTAGGCCTTAACGATATCTATATGACAGGTGTCAGCTGTCATACTAAAAAGTCGTTTATATCGGAAACTATGCGTGTTAGACTATTGGTTTCTTTGGGAAAGTTGTAGACCTTAACTATATCTACATGACAGGTGTCAGCTGTCATACTAAATAGTCGTTTTTATCGGAAACTATGCGTGCTAGACTATTGGTTTCTTTGGGAAAGTTGTAGGCCTTAACGAGATCTACATGACAGGTGTCAGCTATCATACTAAAAAGTCATTTATATCGGAAACTATGCGTGCTAGACTATTGGTTTCTTTGGGAAAGTTGTAGGCCTTAACGAGATCTACATTTAAATGACAGCTGTCAAACTTTAAACTTGTTTATCTCGTTAATTGTGCATGCTACACCACTAGTTTCTTTGGAAAAGTTGTAGGTCTTGCCAAGATCTACATTTTAAGTGACAGCTGTCAAACTTTAAACTTGTTTATCTCGTTAACTGTGCATGCTACACCACTAGTTTCTTTGGAAAAAATGTAGGTCTTGCCAAGATCTACATTTATGTGACAGCTGTCAAACTTTAAACTGGTTTATCTCGTTTATGAGATAAACGAGTTTAAAGTTTGACTGGTTTATCTCGTTTAAACCAGTCTAACTTTAAACTGGTTTATCTCGTTTATGAGATAAACGACTTTTTAGTATGACAGCTGACACCTGTCATGTAGATCTCGTTAAGGCCTACAACTTTCTCAAAGAAACTAGTTGTGTAGCGTGCATAGTTAATGAGATAAATGAGTTTAAAGTTTGACAGCTGACACCTGTCATGTAGATCTCGTTAAGGGCTACAACTTTCCCAAAGAAACCAATAGTCTAGCACGCATAGTTTCCGATATAAACGACTTTTAGTTTGACAGCTGACACCTGTCATGTAGATCTCGTTAAGGCCTACAACTCCCAAAGAAACTAGTTGTGTAGCGTGCATAGTTAATGAGATAAATGAGTTTAAAGTTTGACAGCTGACACCTGTCATGTAGATCTCGTTAAGGGCTACAACTTTCCCAAAGAAACCAATAGTCTAGCACGCATAGTTTCCGATATAAACGACTTTTTAGTTTGACAGCTGACACCTGTCATGTAGATCTCGTTAAGGCCTACAACTTTCCCAAAGAAACTAGTTGTGTAGCGTGCATAGTTAATGAGATAAACGAGTTTAAAGTTTGACAGCTGACACCTGTCATGTAGATCTCGTTAAGGCCTACAACTTTCTCAAAGAAACCAATAGTCTAGCACGCATAGTTAATGAGATAAACGAGTTTAAAGTTTGACAGCTGACACCTGTCATGTAGATCTCGTTAAGGCCTACAACTTTCCCAAAGAAAGCAATAGTCTAGCACGCATAGTTTCCGATATAAACGACTTTTTAGTTTGACAGCTGACACCTGTCATGTAGATCTCTTTAAGGCCTACAACTTTTCCAAAGAAACTAGTTGTGTAGCTTGCATAGTTAATGAGATAAATGAGTTTAAAGTTTGACAGCTGTCACTTAAAATGTAGATTTCATCCAGACCTACTAACTTCCCAACGAAACCAGTGGTGTAAAATACGTATTTAACGAGTTCAACGAGTTTGAAGTTTGACAGCTGTCACTTAAAATGTAGGTCTCGTCAAGACCTACATTTCCTTCAAAGAAACTTTTATGCGCACTGAGAAGGTGAGACAACTACTCAATGTAAAGCATAACTCGAAAAGTATAAGTCCTATCAACATCGACCCAAAAACAATTTTGTAGACAATTTTATAAGGAATATTTCTTACCTTGACAAATTTCTCCTATCTTTAATCGTTTCCGAGAAAAATAAAGATAACTGAAATTTGGGACATAAAAGGGTCGGTAAAGGGGGGAAGCAGGGGGGGTCCAACTTGCTTCCCTTCTTTTCCTGAAGCTTACACATGTAAGCTACACACATGCCAAGTTTCATGATTTCTGCCAGATGGGACCAGGACCCGTACTAATAAGCAAGCGAGCAGTGGACGCTTGGTGTGGGCGCGATGCAATAAGCACGGGGACACGAACAGCTTGGTGTGGACGCGCCTAAATAATAGTAAGTACAGAAAAAATCATGTGGCATTTTATGCAAATTAATTATACATTAATAAATCGTGTCGTGAAAATTAAGAACATTTTTTTTAAACTTTGGTCACCTAAAATTTTAAGTGTTATTATTGAAGTAGCTAAATTATTAAATATTGGTTACATTGCCATTTATGAATAATATTAGCCAGCATTAAAACTTGTAAGGCTTTTAGTTTGTCTGGAAATAACATTTACCAAGTCTCCCCCAGGGATCAAGTGTCCCCAGTTTCCCCTACATGCAGAAAAATAATATCCAGTCTAAATATGACTTTAGTGTTGGGATAAACTTGGACAAGACCATGGTCATGTTCAATCGACACATCATCCCTGGCCCAGCTTTGCACCTACAGAAGTATGTACATTATAATATAATATAGTGCACAACCATCCCATCTCCTCCGCATTCCGCCATCCCCCTTTTCCCCTTGAAATGTTTCTTGTTTCACAGATTTTGACAATTTAACGAAAACTGTACAAGGTAGCAAAAATAGTCAAGGACAAACTTATTAGCGGGGGCATTCCACAAAAAGGTCAACTTTGTCGGGTACGTGACTTGTATGGGAGCACCCACTTATGTTTAAGATACAAAGCTACGAGAGTTGCAAAACCTAATTAATGCCTTTTTACTTCAATACCGTTTTTGCAATATCTATATGACTTACACAGAAATATTGAAAATAAGGGTGTTACATGCGTTTTTGTTACCGACATTTTTGTGGAATGCCCCAGCTGGGTGGCGGAGTGCGAATTATACATTTTTCCAAGGAAAAAAGAATGAATAAACTATTTACAAAACTTGTAATAACTTGTCAACTGGGGTATCAGCTGCATCAGTCGACGGCCGCCATTTTGGTTAGGTAGACTATAATGCGGAATCGACTGAATCAGTTGATGACGTAATATAAAGTGGTGTCGGATTACATGCGGGTGTTTTGGGCTTATTTCTCGACGTAGAAACATAGTTTTTTCGAATAAATGTTGGAAATAAGACTAGAATTTATAAAAGAGCCCGAAATAACCCGCCACAAAAATAAATTCCAACAAAACCTGTATTTTTTTCGACCACTCGAATTTTTGCGGTCTCGGCGCAAAGTTTGCATGCCTCATATAGGAAGGACAATGAATAACTATTTGTTTTGTTCTTTTCTTCTGATTAAATGTTTTATTCTAATGTAAAATTGCCAATAAAATCATCAAACAATTTTTTAAATTTGTAAATACGATGATTTTCAAAAAAGTACTAAAAAATACTTAAACAAACATTTCTTAGTAAAAGTGTATATAAACACGCAACTCGCATGTTTATATTATCTTACAACCAGCTAGCTTGTTTAGTCACGAATTCAACACTCAAGTTACAATGTTTATCTTTCGATAACTGCCGAGAACTTTTTGTTTATGTTATCGGATATCTTAAGTATCTTAAGTGGCCGCCATTAATCGCAGAACAGCTTATGTCAAGTTCGCCGCCATGTTTTTTTGTACGCAGTTGACGGGATATTGTGCCTCGCGGTGTACTCAAGAGGAAGTCCTGTAGTGGACTGCTATGGTCTGATGTACAGTCCAGCAAAAAAGAGTCGACAAAAAATGAGGGCGCCAAATTTGTATGCAATTTCAAAATTAAATGGCAACAAGTTAGTATGAAAATTTTTAGTTCCATTTTATTTAATTTCTACTCTTTTTTGCTGGACTGTAATGTGTAGGTCTAACTCAAACCGAGGTGAATGCTGAGATAATGAGCAAACCTCCAAGCAAAAATAATTATTTACAAGGCCATAATATAAAGCAAAAGTTGTGATTGTTCATTCATTAAAACTATGCTAGGGTTGTTTTAGTTCACACCCAGACAATGTTTTTTATGCTTTTTATTTTATTTAGAATATCTATAATCAGTTCAGTAATATACAGTGTTTCAATTCATGCCCTTGCAAAGTATGAAAGTATGTAAATGAGTCAGTGAGACCGTACAAACGAATTAAGAATAAACTTTGGTTTTAATGTACTTACAGAGGCTGCTGGTTTAACATTAGACCGAACTAGCACCTTGTAAACTGCCTAAAACAAGTAAGGTAATTTATCTACCCCACCTACCAACAGCCGAAAGAATGTTAGGATTTTTGTTTACATTTTCTTAATTTTTGTTGGTCTTTTGAACACTACATACATACGCACATAGAATTCAAGAAATCATCATATCTATACACGTTATTATATTCTTAGTATTCGGTTCCTCCAATACAATTAATCGACCAAGATTCCAATTAGTGAAATAATTACACAAAGCCAAGAGCTAATATATTAGAATATTACCAGAAGCAACCAGGTGTTCCATATTCAGGAAATCAGGAATTCACTGTTGTGAATCACATCATGGTTCTAACGTAGTTTTAGCGTGTAAATAATTGCAATTTTCTACACAAACACGGCGAAAATCACTACATCGAATTTACACCCACCCACCACACCAGTGACACCAGTCACCATTCCTTCCACAGACTACAGATACAATACAGAGTTGCCACAACCAACTTACCAAATTATACATATCCGCCGCTAATGTACAGAAACAAAAACATATGTGTCTTTTTTGTTTTTGTTGCGATCCGTTTCAAAATTTGTGATTAAATCAAGGTGCTAAAATAATTAAACACGTGTTTCAGGGATTTTCGATTTTTAACCCCTAAAGGGGTAAAAAAGGGGTTAAAAATTTGTATGAAAATTTTTAATTTTAAATGCGATATGTTTCAAAATTTGCGATTAGATCAAAGAGCTGAAAAAATTGAGAACCTGTTTCAGGGATTTTCGATTTTTAACCCCTAAAGGGGTATAAAAGGGGTGAAAGTTTGTATGGAAAATCTTTATTTTTAAATGCGATCTGTTTCAATATGAAAAGGCCCTGAACTAACTGTACTACAACTTCACTTCCTATGTAAATAATACCACTTTTGTCTTGTATGAGGATTTTTTTTTTTTTTTTTTTAACTGGACTCTATGTTTTCCGGTCCCGGGACCGATAAAACTACACCTGACTATTTGGTGGGGAGCGAGGGCTCACCCGGATGTGTTTGGGTGGTTGTTCAAACAACGAGGATGTTCAAATGTATGAGGATTGAGGAACTGATGAGCCTTTATTCCGTAGGTCCCTATATAGTTCACAAGAAAACACCTCTATAGCGAGTTCTAATAACTAACAGCGACATCTATCGGAGGCCAACGAAAAGTGTCTTTAACATTCAGCCCGCCAAGAACGTTATTTTCGTCCTTAGTAAACGAATAACAAAAATACACTTTCTAAAAAATACACACTTCAAAGAGTAAATAATACAAAATTTCTGAAGAATTTCGGTTCACTTGTTCTTCTTTAGGATTTTATTTTTATCCTTAAATGAAAGTCTTCTTCAGGTACATTTGTAAATCACTCCAAAAGTCTTTTCTTTCATGACTATGCTTCCGTACATTTGACACTATCTTCAAATTTAAGTGGACTGCATATTAATTTCTTTTAGGACAAATGTCTTGGATTGCATATTTTTGTGGTTTTAATAAAGATAATAAGTCAAAGTTAAGTAAGACTCTTTTGTCTAGGCGACGAATGATCTGTGCTGTGCTGTGCCATCAAGGTTGTTTTGCCATTTTCTTTTCCATTCTGCAAGGACTGTTTTGATCTTTACGAATTTGTACAGTTCTTTTCTGTCTTTCCTTTCTAAATATTGCTTATCACATCGTTCCTTCTTTAGCCCATTCCATTACTTTCTTCTTTACGAGTTTGTACAGTTCTCATCTGTCTTTCCTTCAATTTCTTTCCATTTCATCATTCCGTTGTATGAAGTTCTCCGGAACTTCTAGTTGTAATGAACAAAACCTTGAGGTCAATAAGTATTTCTGTACAGCAGCCTGACTCCGCCCACCTTCGACCTCTCTGATGTTCGAATTTCCTTTTTGATTCATTTGAAATTTGACCGTATATCTTTATGTGCGACTGCCAGATTGGCTAGTCAGCTTGATTGTTTGATGAGTCCTCAGGAGTGTGAAGTAAGTAGATTTGAAGTTTCAGTCCAGTGGCTTCTTTAATAAATACGAGTGTCTTCCAAATTCTTCTATAGCAGTTCTTTTTTGTTTTCTGTGCGTTGCTTCCGTTGTATTGTATGTGTTGCTCTTGCTTTCTGTTGCGATTACATGTCATTTCATCTTAGAATGGATCTTTTGAAAGATTGTGGTGCGATCTGTGGGTTTCAATGCCTTCTGGACTCTTTTTGTCCATTTGCGACTAATATCCACCCTGATATGCAGCATGCGTATAGCCGACAACTGATATGACAGTATAGCCATAACCAGTATACATGCACACTCCGATCTTGTGTCCTTCTAAGGAAATAGAATTACCCAACGAGCAATTATCTTTATTTTTTTGCAGCTAAGCCATTTTGCTAGCGCGACCTTATGCGTCTAAGCTTTATGCTCTTGGCCTCTTGGTCTCCGCCCACCTTCGAACTCGTTACTATTCGTGTTCGAAACGTTTTTTCTTGACGGCGACGACGAAACACGGCGGCGGTACTAGATTCATTGTATAACGGCCACGACGACTCAAATCCCAGCAGGAACTAGCTCTTCGTCTTGCCATCGGCGGAGACGTCGCGGAGCGGCGCAACCAAACATCTGCGGCGGCATGAAGGCGGCGCGGTCAAACTTCGTCGCATGGCAGCGCGTCCAAAAATCCGCGTCGCATGGCATCCGTCGGCATGGCGGCGCGGCTGGGCAAAAACGTCGATGGCCTTCTGACTTCAGGCCAGCTTCCACTACTGGTTTGGAAGACTTTCACTCGCGGTGGATTTCGCGCTCTTCCACTTTGCGCTGATCCGGCACGATAAGGACCATGAAGAGGCCCTGAACTAACTTTACTACTACATAACTTCACTTGTAAATAATACCACTTTGTCTTGTTTGAGGAACTAATGGACCTTTATTCCGTAGGTCCCTATATAGTTCACAAGAAAACACTTCTATAGCGAGTTCTAATAACTAACAGCGACATCTATCGGAGGCCAACGAAAAGTGTCTTTAACACAATATTTGCGGTTAGATCAAAAAGCTAAAAAAATAAATAAGTGTTTCAGGGATTTACGATTCTTAACCCCTAAAGGGGTAAAAAAAGTTTAAAAGTTTGTATGGATGTAACCTTTTTCAAAATTTGCGATTAGATCAAAAAGCAAAAAAAGAAATACGTGTTTCAGGGATTTTTTTCTTCTATTTTCGATTTTTGACCCCTAAAGGGGTATTATAAGCTCTAATATCTTCGCGGATTGCCTTCTTAATCGCCTTATTGATGTTATTCAGCTCTCTTTGGTCGGATGTGGTGTTGTTTTGCATTTCTCTTCTTTGGGATATGAGATCCAGCGTGTCGGGTGTTAGTTTGGCCTCTGAAGGGCGTTTTATTCCCCCTATGTGCTTTTTGGTAGTTTTTGTGAGCACAGAGCAGAGCATATCACGGATAGCGCCGGGAATATCGTGACGGATCGTGACCAGATCATAAAAATTGTTGAGGAGTTTTATGGGAGCTTATATGCGTCCAAAACACCAGAACCGGACTCACCAGAAACAGCGGATCCTAGAGCTGTGCCTGTAGAGCGTTGCGAGGAACAAGACCTGCCTCCGATCACAATAGGTGAAGTCCAATATGCTCTAAACAGGATGAAACGCGGAAAATCTTCTGGTGAGGACGGGGTGCATGTGGAGATGCTTCAGGCAGGTGGAAAGCCAGTGCTGGAAGTTCTCGTGAAACTCTTCAACAACGTGCTTTCAAAGGGTCTTACACCTGGCTCTTGAAAGAAAGCTACAGTCACGATCCTCCACAAAAAGGGAGACAAGACAAAATTGTCAAATTACCGTCCCATTAGCCTGCTCTCACAGGTGTACAAGCTCTTCGCCAAAGTCCTGTGCCACCGACTGACTACTAACCTGGATGAGTACCAACCCGTCGAACAAGCTGGCTTCCGGAGTGGATATTCGACTATGGACCACATACATGCTGTCAAGCAGCTAATGGAGAAGTGCAAAGTACAACCGGCCCTTGTGTTTCGCCTTCGTTGATTACGAAAAGGCATTCGACAGTGTCGAACACTGGGCCGTGTTCCACTCTCTCCATCGCTGCGGTATTGACAAGCGATATGTGGATATCCTCCGGGAGCTATACGGGACTGCGACAATGCAGGTGCGCATGCACAGAAACACCGACCCTGTGTCTATTGACCGGGGGGTCCGACAAGGAGACACTCTCTCACCTAAACTCTTCACCAAAGTACTTGAAGATGTCATGAAGATGTTGGATTGGAGCGAGAGAGGCGTCAATATCAACGGAATACGCATGTCGCATCTCAGATTTGCAGACGACCTCGTCCTTATTGCCGAACGTGTCCTGGATCTCAGAAAATGCTCTCAGATCTGCATAAAGCTTCTCTGAAAGTCGGTCTCAGGATGAACATGTCCAAGACAAAGATCATGACGAATCGCACTATACGTATACCTAACATCTGTGTAGGAAATGACACTGTTGAGGTAGTCAGCGATTACGTCTATCTTGGACATCGTTTGTCCTTTGACCCAAGCACAGGTAAAGGAGATCGGAAGACGTATCGGACTAGGTTGGGCTGCTTTTGGGAAGCTGGACGACGTCTTTAAATCAAAACTTCCACAATGCCTGAAGACCAAGGTGTTTAACCAATGTGTTCTGCCTATTCTCACTTATGGTGCCGAAACATGGACGCTCACTAAGCAAAACATGCACAAAATCAAAGTCGCACAAAGAGCCATGGAGCGTTCTATGCTAGGTATCTCCCTTGTTGACCGCGTACCAAACGTTGAGATTCGACGTAAAACAAAAGTCGAAGACGTAGGAAAGCGAATAACAAGGTTAAGGTGGAGGTGGGCAGGACACTTGGTGAGACGGAATGACGATCGGTGGACAAAAGCGGTTACAGAGTGGTGGCCAAGAGGAGCGAAAAGGTCAGTGGGCAGACCACCTGCTCGATGGTCCGACGATATCGTCAAGCTTACAGGACCGCATTGGACGAGGGTGGCACAGGACCGTAAGGATTGGCGCTGTAGAGAAGAGGCCTATACCCTGCAGTGGGTGGATGTGGGCTGAGAATGATGATGATGATGATGATGATGATGAAAGGGGTATAAAAGGGGTGAAAGTTTGTATGGAAAATCTTTATTTTTAAATGCGATCTGTTTCAATATTTGCGATTAGATCAAAAAGCAAAAAAAGAAATACGTGTTTCAGGGATTTTCGATTTTTAACCCCTAAAGGGGTAAAAAGGGTTTAATAGTCTCTATGGGAGATCATTTTTTTAAATGTGATCTATTTCAAAATTTGCGATTACATCAAAGAGCTGAAAAAATTGAGCACGTGTTTCGGGGATTTTCGATTTTTAATCCGTAAAGGGGTAAAAAAGGGGTTAACAGTTTGCATGGAAAATCATTATTTATAATGTGATCCGTTTCAAAAATTGCGATTAGATGAAAAGCTAAAAAATGAACGTGTTTCCGGGGTTTTCGGTTTTCGACCTCTAAAGGGGTTAAAAGTTTGTATGGAAAATCATGATTTTTAAATGCGATCTGTTTCAAAACTTGTAATTAGATCAAACAGCTAAAAAACTGACTACCCACAGGGGTAAAAGATGGGTTGCAGCGGGTGAAACCGCTGACGGGCAGCTAGTACATAATGCCTTTATTTTTATATCGGTATGAACACGTATGACATGTCGAAAGTTTGTATGAATACAGAGAAATATGTATATCTGGCAACACTGCAAAATCAGCCAACAACATTTTGACATTTTACTTTTTTTAATGTGATTGACGGGAACCACCACTGCACGACATACTCAATGCACAACAAGAGGATGCTCGACAACATTTTGTACAACAGAACATTGTACGACATGATGGTTGGATGGTCTTGAAATACTGGCCCGGACCGATAATGTAATGTCCCTCCCGGTCACTCAGGAACAATACAAAATGTAGGATTCGATTTTTTTAGTCTGTTATATTTTACAGCAATAAAAGTTACTTCTCTATATGCAGCAAAATTGATTGAATTGTACAACATAGTTTTTTGTTTCAATCATGAGAAAATGAAAAGCTTGAAAATAGAATTGTTCATGAGTTAGAGTGAGTAATAGCATGGTGTGGTGGTGTGACAGATGATCCCTTTAATCTGAAAAAGTTAACAACGTTCAGCAACTAGCTCAGACTCGTCGGTGATGCGGTTTTTTGGAATAGATAGGGCGATTCAAGAAGAAGGTTTTAATGCATAATTGTGAAACACATGCCGGGAAAATACCTTTCTCCCTCGGGAAAATGAGTTGCAGCGGGTGATACCGCTATAGGGCCGCTACATACATTTCTACCTTAGTCGATATTGTTTTTCGTTACAATATAATCACTATATTCTTTATTATGGCATGGTCGCTCACTTCGTTCGCTCCAGGGGATCACAACTGTAACTCTAACTTATGTGTAGGATTTGTGTGGTATTTTTATTTATTGCGGGGGGCTTATTCGTAAAATGAATCGATAAGTTTCAAGTTAACACTGTCACATCACTTCATCCGCTATGACGTCATTTGTTTTAATACAATGACGTCAACCTTGTCTGTACAATCCATCATGTCGTACAATATACGTAGTCGCGCATTATCGTGCTGTGCGATAAGTATGTCGTGCATTGTGGTTCCCCAATTATTACAGTCTACATATTTAAACTCATCTGTGATTATTACTTGAACGAATCGTGAAGAAGTGAAGAACGTCTGTCTTGGCACCGGCTTGGCTGGGGTTTTTGGGATTTTCAAAAGAACGCACCTTTACGAGGATCGAGGTACTTACAAAACAAACAAATTGCAATTCCCCTGAGTGAGTTCCTATTTTCTGAAATTACCGACCAGAAATGAATAAAATGTGTTGGTTCTTTGTGGTTTCTAGTTGTAAGCAGGGTGTCGTAAGCCATGGCAGAAGTAGTGGACTTGAAAAGCGTCGTCAAACACCTTGTGGATGGTACATTTGACACAAATCTATGCAAGATATGTTTGCTGCCACTGCCGACGGTTTGTGAGAACATATTCACTAGAGTTTGCAAGGAGGACGAAGAATACTGCATTGCAGATGTTCTTGAGCATGTGTGCAATATAAAGGTTAGTGTTTTTGTAGTCTTCACTTCTCCTAATTCTTGCTTGAGGAATCCTAGCACTACCTACCTATTATAAACTCTATACAAGGTGTTCCAAAGGAAATACATTAAATTGGAGACGTTGTGTAGGCCATCGTACCGAATATTTTTCATTATGGGGCCAAGTTATGAAAACCCCTCGTTTAGAAGTAATTAGCAACTTAAATTTAATTGAGTCCCACATTATGAAAGGAGCTTTATTTATTATGACCTTTATTTATGTCATGTTGCCGTCCTGGAAAAACTTTTGATATTACCATACAACTGTTGCCAAGGCAACGGTTTTGCGGTAATTTATTATAAGGCAACAGTTGTGGCGTAGACTAAGGTCAAATGTCATTCGTCAAAACTACAACTGACACTACAGACTCTACTGGATTCTCTGATTGGCCCTTTCTCTGTGCGTCTCTATGGGTTCTCTAAGTCAAAAGAAGTTTTTAGTTTGCGCGGTAATAAAATAAAGTTGACACCAAGAAAGAGATCTTTTATCTTAAGTTTTCGTTAAATTTCAAACATAGACAACTATGTTCCAAACTTTTTCGAAGATTCAAATCCAACAAGTTAAAAATGCAAGGTTGCAATCTTGGATACTTAAAATCTTTGAGCAAGACCCGTTTGAGTCATCTGAGGCATCTTGGTCAAACCTGAAGTCTACCATTACAGATACAGCCAAAAGAGCTGCTGACATGAACAAAATCACCGTCCCTAAAGCCGATTGGATAAGTGTGAGGCATGAAATTAATCGAGAGAAAAGCCCTTAAATTGCAAGGCTCATACTCTGACAAAATAGCCGCTCGCGCATCTCCATCACGCAATCCAGAAACAGTGTAGAACTGATAGGGAGGCCTACATTGACAATATATGCTCGGAGTTACAGAAGTGTTTGGATACTGCCCACTCGCGCGACATGTTCCAGAAGGTGAAATTACTTTCAGAAGAATTCAAGCCCAAACACTGGACGATCGAGGCGAGACTGGTGCAACACTTTTGGACGAGGCGATCTTGATCGATGGCGGCAATATTGTCAGCAGCTATATGCCAAAACTACACAGGCGAAGAACTTGACGGTTGGACTACGATGAAAAGAACCGATATTCTCCTTTGCAGTGGAATCTGCAGTCTCAGATTGAAACCCAAAGCTTGCGGCAATGATGGCATCTCCGCCCAAATGCTCCGTAATATGGGAAAGGATGGCCTAAACATACTTCACAACATATGTGTAAAGATCTGGCGAGCGGGACAGTGGCTGAAGATTGGACCGACTCTGTCGTTGTTCCTTTACACAAAAAGGCTCTACCGGAAATGCGAAAACTATCGAACTCTGTCGCTCATCTCCCATGCCAGTAAAGTCCTGTTGCACATCTTAAACAAGAGACTGGAGCCATACATAAGTTGCCAGATACCCCAGAACAAGCTGGATTTGTAAGAGCAAAGGTACTAGAGCAAATTATGAACATTCGCCAGCTCATCGAAATGCAGGGAACATAACATCAACACTGCACTATGTTTCATAGACTATGCTAAAGCATTTGACTGTATTGATTGGAGTAAAATGTTCAGAGTAATGCGCGAAATGGGGTACCACAACATCTAGTCTTCTTAGTCCAGAATTTATACATGAATAGCAAATCCAGGGTAAGAATAGGAAGCCGTATCACAGCCCTTTCAGGCTGAGCGTGGACTACGCCAAGGCTGCATTCTTTCACCGCAATTGTTCAATCTAATCGGTGAACATATTATGAGAAGGGTCTTGGACAACTGGGAAGGCGGAATCCGAGTGGGTGGTCACTTGATTAATAACTTGCGGTTTGCGGATGACACCACCATCATTGGTGCTTCTGAGTCAGAACTAGCCTTATTGCTGGAACGTATTGCCACTATCAGCAAGGAATATGGGCTCCACATTAACGAAGTAAAACGAAGTTGATGTTTATCGATAGGCAAGGAACATCGCAGCGCACCAATGAACTGTGTGACCTTAACACCGTTAGGAAATTCGTCTACCTGGGTTCGCAAATCAGCGACGATGGTGACTGTGAGCAAGAAGTCGTCAGGAGGGCCAAATGGCTAAGTCAGCTGTGAAGAGGCTAGAAGATATGGCGCAACCGGGAATTAATCGCAAAACGAAAGTTAAATTAATGAGGACCTTATCTTTTCTATTTTTCTGTATGCCTCTGAAACCTGGACATTTAAAAGCCTGCGTCCGAAAGAAGATCGATTCGTTTGAGATGTGGTGCTGGCGCAAGATGCTCGAATATCCTGGACGGAACGCCGCACCAACGAGTCCATCCTTGAAGAGCTGAAAATAAAGACCAGGCTTTCCACCATCTGTACCCAACGCGTCCTTAAATTCTTTGGGCACACAGTCAGACGAGCCCCAGATAGTCTGAGAGGCTTCTCATAACTGGCCGTGTTGAAGGCACAAGAAGCAGAGGACGGGCGCCATCTCGTTGGAGTGACACCATACAAGAGGCACACACCACCTTACAAGCGGCCATACACATGGCTCAGGACCGTGAAGTTTGGAGGAAGCTGGTGACGAATATAGCCCAGTGAGGTCACGTCCCTCAGTCATGAGGATACGACAAAGAAGAAGAAGAATCTTGGATAAGGGGTTATACATAATGGTTGTAGTAAATGTGGGCATTTAGTTTGTATGGAAATTTCAACTTCTTAATTGTTAAGAATTCAAACTTGGTGCCATAATGGAAATTGTTCAGTACAATGGTCTACACAACGTCTCCAATTTAATGTATTTCCTTTGGAACACCTTGTATACTTGAGAGCATTTTAGGGTGCTATTTTCATTGATTCAGTGGTGTGGCCAGCCCCTTTATGTACACCTCAACCGTGAGAATATGCCATACAAAGAAGTCGAAATAATAAAATATTTTGAGATGGTTACAATGTGTTTCTCCTAGCCCCTAAGATTACTTTCTCTGAGGGGGTTTGTGCGCTGTAATGTCAATCAATCAATCAATCAATCAATCAATCATTTTATTTGTGATACACAGGTATACATAAGGTCTTAAATAAAAAAAAGCACGCCGTGACCCGCCATTTGGCATACAAATTTTACATTATGAATTATACAAAAAATATTACAAATTACAATATAAAAACACCAACATAACTACGAAAAATTGTCTTAAAAGTCATTATAAAAATACATTTATGATGTCATGCAATAGTATTAAATTATTATAATTTCAGACTGAGTCAAGCAGCGTTTTGAAAAAGTCATCAATTTTATATAAAGCAGCCTCAATTAAGAAATTTTGAAGGGCTGTTTTGAATTTTTGTAGTTCACTAATGTCTCTGATATGCTTAGGTAATTTATTATAAATTTTGGTGCTAAAACGAAAATACTTTTACGGAGGAGGGCAGTTTTACATGGAATGTGGCATATTTGATCCTGCGTCGTGCACTTTTTCATTTGGGAAAAGACTAGGATTTTACGAACAAATAATGCGGCCTCAAAATGTACATTGACGGTACTGTAAGCAGTTTAAGCTTCCTAAAATATGGTTTACAGCTATCTGTGCATTTAAGACCACATATGCTTGAATGCATCTTTTTGTGCCTTGAGAACATTTTCCCTACCCGTTGCATTTCCCAGAATAAAATCCCATACCTCAATGTAGCAGCCACAGTTCCGTGATATGCCATCAAGACAGCTTCCCGTTCACCACCTTGCTGAGCATATACAAGCTATAAGAAAATTTACTTAGCTTGTTGCAGACATTATCAATTTGGATACTCCACTTCATATTACGGTCAATATTTAAGCCTAAAAATTTAGTACTATCGGTTTCACCAACTCGCGTTCCATCATGTTCAATGACTGCATCAATAGGAGATTTATTTCTTTGATTAAATCGCATAATTTTAGTTTTATTTAAATTAATTTTAAATTATTATACTGAAGCCAGTTAATGATTTGAGTTAGGCCCTGTTTTATTACATTTTCATTATTAAAAATGACTGTACAGTCATCGGCAAAGAGTATCATGTGTTCTTTTGTGGATCTGATTATATCATTTATGTAAATGAGGAATAAGAGTGGCCCCAAAACGCTTCCTGAGGTACACCGAAATTAATTTCTCTTTTGGTAGAACTGTAGGTAACTTCAGTTTGACTTCTAGTACAGATTTTCCTAATTTGCACTATTTGTGTTCGCCCTGATAGGTATGATTTAAGTAGGTCATGGACATTACCTCTAATTCCGTACGTGTACAATTTCTTCAGCAGCAGCTTATGATCAACATGATCAAACGCCTTTGACATGTCCATAAAAGTGCAAAAGCTGAGTCGGTTATCCATTCTTACATATATTTTATATAAAAAGTCATACATAGCTAGGTCGACACCTCTACCTTTTCTGAATCCTTTTGTTCGTCTATGAGTATATGGTTATGATCTAAATATGAGTACAGTGAATTATAGATGACTTTTCAAAAATTTTGGAAAATATAGGTATCAGTGCTACGGGTCTATAAGATGTCATTTCCTCTTTGTTATCTTTTTATATATAGGCCTGACAATGGTTATCTTAAGTTTATCTGGAAAAATACCCTGTAGGACACACATATTTATAACATGGCTAAGAACTGGGGCAATTAAACGTGATACATATTTAATAACTTTAGTACATACGTTATCATATCCTGTACTTTTCGTGTTTTGAGGTCATGTATAATATTTAAGATGTCCTTGGGTACAGTAGGTTGCATGAAAATCGAAGTGTGTTTGTCAAATGTGCACAAGTACATATTGTCAGAATTATTCCTATTTTTAGACGGCTGAACTTGGTCAACAAAAAGTCATTAAGCGCCTGTGAAATTTGCTGCGGGTCACGCAGTAACTCTCCGTAGTTGCTTTCATCTGGAGAATTTCTTCTTTCGGATAGTTACTTTTGTTTTATTAATGATTTGCCAAGTGGCTTTAGATTTGTTGCTCGCTATTGCAATTTGGTAGTCATTTTGAGACTTTTGAGTCAGTTTAATTATTTGCGCAGTCTATGAGAATATTTCTTAAATATTGTTTTGTCTGTATTTTGCGAGTACGTCTATATCTCCATAACAATTCTCTTTTACGCTGAGCGCATTTCTTTATACCCTTGGATATCCATTTAGGTCTTTTTCAATAAATTGTTTCACTCTTACATTGGGAAAACACAAGTCATAGAAAATAATGAAGAGATCATAGAACTTATTAAAGCTTTGTTACCATCTTTCTCTTCGTATACCTCATTAAAACTTAGGCTCGCCAGACACTCGCCAAACTTGTTCATGTTGTCACGGCTTAAGTCACGTATAAATGAATACCAATATTTGAAAATACATGTTTTCTTTATGGGGCAGCGAAGTAGTTGAGCTGTATGATCAGAGACAGCAAACTCAAATACTTCGCCTTTGCAGCCCTAATCCTATTATGAGCAATGTTATCTATGCAAGTGCCGCTACAAGTCTAGTTGGTTCATTGATAGCACATTTCAAATTAAAACTTTTAAGTAGCTGTTGAAATTGTATAGTACGTTTATTTTTTGTATCTAGTAAATTTATATTAAAATCTCCGCATACAATTATTTTTCTGTTAGTGTCGTGAGATATTTTAGTTAATATTTCAAACATACGATCCATAAATAAGTCAAAATATTTTGATTTCTTTTTTTGTTTTGGTACCCTGTATACGCATAATATAGTTATTTTATGATCTACGAGGTTACATGCACAGCATTCCAAGACATTGGGTATAGATAGTTTAGAAACAAAATCTAGAGACTTAAATTTGTAGTTATTCTTTAAGTAAACAAGATCCACCCGCTCGTTTTCGTCTGGTAAAGTGTGTGGCCAATGTATAATTAGGTATGCACAAAATGGAAGTATCCTCAGCTGTCATGTTGTGTTCAGTAAAGCAAAGCACATCTGCACCCTTACCCATATCTTTTAAACTATCGAGACATTCAATGAATACATCCGCCTTGTTAATTAATCCATCAATGTTCTGGTGAAGGACCATTAAATGGTTGTACACAAAAAATATCGCTGTTTGTTCCAGTCTGATTAGTTTGGTCAGAAGATTTGTTATGTCCACACTGCAGGTTACATACATGCTCAGAAGTTTCTGGATTGCTTTCGGTTTGAGTACTTGTTGAAACAAAGCTAGTTGTGTCTTTACTTGTAGTGCACACAAGGCTTACTTGAGATGTTTGGGTACTTTTACTGAATTTGTTATTCACATTGTCATTAGAAATATTTATTTGAGATTTACAATAATTCGTGTAATTCTGCTTATAGCTAATGCGCAACGTTTCTCTTAATATTTGACGACAAATGTAGGTTGCAGACTCACTGCGTCGGGGAACAAATCTACTGTAATTCAAATCTAAAAACAAAGCATTTCGGTAATGACAACACAAGGTCTTGATTTCGTAATTTAACTTAGTTTCATTCAAATGGTTGTTAAAGGAATCTCACAAATTATTACATTGGCAGTTATTTTGCTTAACCATATTAGTAGATTCGAACTAAACTCAAATGGGTTAGTGTCATTTTTGCCGGCCAAAACAACTACAAAATCCTGCTCAGTTAGTTTATCAATATCATCTTTGCAAGAATTCAACACATTTGCAATTTTTGCGCCAGGCTTCCAAATACACGATACTATATAACCATCGCCGACGAGCTCTTGTAGTTCTTTGAGTTCCTTTGCCCTGTTGATCTGCTAATAATAAAATCTTCGCTTTATTAGAATTGTCAGCTTTTTTGGACTCGGTTTGCATCAAACTTACACTAGATTCATTACTATTTTCAGTTTTTGTATTATTTGATTGCAATGGAATATCATATAGAATTTGATTATAATCCTCTTCCAAAGTATCATCGGCTAATTGTTTATTATATTCAGATATATCAGCTTCGATGCTTTTACTATTATCTGAATCATTTTCATTGCTGGTCTTCATATTCAAAATTGCATTTGATAGAATTTCGTTTTCAGTTTTTAAGTTATTGATGCGTTCAACTATTTTCTGTATCCGTTGTCGTGCTTTTTTTAGTTGTTTCTTTTGATTGATACACCTTTTCTGATTTTTAGTTTTTATTACTGGCTCTGTGTAACATTTATTATCCGTCTGAGTGGCTTGTGCAGAACGTGTATTAGCTGGAAAAATTTCTGTCTTCGTCAAACTTAATCTTAGTGACCGTTTTATTCCTTCAAATGCACTCATTTTATGAGCAGAGTTTCTTTCATAAATTTTTTTCGCTGTCGATTTTTCAGGTGTCGATGATGTTAGATGACACGTAGTTGTGAGTTGTTTTAATAATTCAATAGAGCGTTTCGCCTTATCAAATTCTGCTTTAACCTGTGTATTCTCAAGCAAGAGGTTGCTGATTACTTCATCTGCACTGTTTATCTCCATACGTAGCTGTTCATTCACGATTTTTAGTTTTAGTACCTCGTCATCAACTGTCATTTCCGGTAGACTGTTACATGATGCAGAACTTGTCCCAGCATCAGCTACTTTATATATCGAACTTAGGTCATTTAAGGAAACGTTTTTCTTTCTGTTGGCGCAGTTTATCCAGGCACTGTTTTCATCATGAGTGCAATTTTCCTCGTCTATGATCTTGCTGGAATGTTTAAATTCTTGTTCATCTTCCTTAGACTCAGCTGAGCTCTCTAAGTTTTCATCTTCAGGTAAAGGATGAAAAGAGTTTTCTGTAGGCACGTTAGTAACTATACTGCATACATCAGGAGTTTGATCATTAGATATTACTTTGTTCTCTTCGTCGTATTTTGATTGTTGTCACACTGTCACACATTATACTTACACAATGCCCTCTAATTTTACCTAGGTCTTTTAAAACTGCCATATAATTACATAACATAGCCGTGTGGTGCCGGCAGAGTAGAATAGCACCACCCCCTCTCTTCCCGTGGGGGTCGTAAGAGGCGACCGAGGGACAAACCCGACCCAAACAGCTAGGGCCAACCGTATGGTGGCGGATAATCCACCACGAAAGCATTCCCAAGGAGGGAAGCATTCCCAATGCTGATAAGGGCAGGAAGATGATGATCCAAAAATAATTACCAATCTAATTTTCTAGATTTCAGATGCAGACAACAGTAATATCTGCTCAGACTGCTTCTTAATGGCTTCTACAGCTTACAAGTTCTATTTAACAGCCAAAAGGAGTGACGAAATTCTCAATTTTTATGTAGATGAATTGGAAAAGAATGTCTATTCCATAGAAATCCCTGAAGATTACTCCAGTGATACTCTTTGTATCACATTGCCTGAGTACATACCTAGTACCAAATATTTTGACTATGACATAGAGGCATGCTTGATTGAAGAATATTTTGAAGATCAAGACTCAGTTGAGCATGTGGAGATCAAAAAGGAAATGAATGAATTTCATATAATAAATACAAAGACCAAGAATAAAAAACAGAAAAAATATAATGACAATCTTATTGTTGCAATCGAAGAGAAGGGCCAACAACAATATTATACAGTTGGTGAAAACGGAGAGTTTGTTTTAGTGTCTGAGAAGGAAGACTCTAAACCTTTTAAACAAGTGTGTTTTTCAGCAAAGCAGAAAGTGAGAAGAAAAAGAGATCCTTCGGATTATACGCACTGCAGTCGGTGTCCGGTAAAATACAGGTTTTTGTCCAAACTCAAGGGACATATGAAAGCTGCACATGATGTTGATTTGTTCATCTGTAAGGTAAGCAATTTTACATAAGCACACCACCAGCATACTTCCGTCTATCCAGGCATCAGACGTTAAGGGGCATTTAGATGGATGTGGTATATCAGAGTGTAATGCAGTACCAAAATTAATAAATCTATTTTCTCGTCATCAAATTATAAGATATTGAACAATAACATTGCGTTGGCTGAAGATTGAACCCGTGACCATGGGTAATTGTTGCTTTGTTTGAGATGAGGATTAAGATGTTGAAAATTTCATGAGAATCAGCTAGGCGCCGGTGGCTCAGTTGCCAGAGCAGTGGGTTGGTAACCCACAGTCCCAGGTTTAAGCCCCAGCCGATGCTAATATTTTTTTTTATTGTCATTAATAAACTTAAAATGTTCTATAGTATTAACTAATTCTGTTCCCTAATTTTCCAGATTTGTAAAGCTACCACAGAAGACGCGACAGAACACGAGACTCACCTAGCAGGCCACACCGGCATCCACCGATGTGAATTCTGTAACACAATATTCAAGAAACGTGAAACTATTATTAGCCATATGAAATGGCATGAGGAGATGAAAAATATTGTTGAAATGGACAATTGCCACGTCTGCGAAATATGTGGTTACATAGTTTTAGATGAGGAACAGCTTAATGATCATTATGATAAGAAACATGACAAGAAATACACTTGCTTTTATTGTGGGAAAATGTATAAGAGTGAGATAAGTTGCGAGGCGCATATAAGGAAACATGAACTGCATAAGAACGAAGATGACGAAAGGTAAGTCACGGGACGCCTATGGACCGCGCAGACAGGTCATCAGCTCCACTTGTTGTAACCACTTAAAAAGAATTTCCTAGGAAGGCCACAGGACTTACAATACAGTGTGTCCGATAAACAGCTTTTTTAGCGTTTCGTTTCGCAACAAGTTTTTTAGTTTCACATCGTCTAGAACACGCCCCAAAAAGTATACATGGCGTAAAAAACTTAACTTGGAGCATTGGAGGCCCCGTGCAGGAAGTCGACGTGTTGGCAGACCACCAGCAAGATGGTCGGACGATATCAAAAAGACGGCAGGGCCGACCTGAACCAGAACCGCCGCAAATAGAACAGAGTGGAGAAACTATCAAGAGGCATTCGTCCAACAGTGGACATTATTATACTGGAAAGAAGAAAAAAATTAACTGCAAATATTATAAGGGGTGAACCAGCCATGAAACTGAACAACTTTCCCCAAGAAACATAGGTCGAAAAACGAAAAAAGTTTTTGGTCCTCCCATACTAAATGTGCTGGCCAGCCGGGGCAACTTGCATGGGGCCAAAAAAAATTTATATTTCGAGCTATGTTCCTTGGGGAAAGTTGTTCAGTTTCATGGACTGGTTCACCATTTAAAATTCACCATTTGCAGTTAATTTTTTTACACCATGTATACAGTCGGCTAAAAGTATACTCTGACCAATATCTGAAAATAATAATTTTATCCCACTTTAGTTATCCAGTTCGCGGTTTCACCTGCTGCAACTCATTTTCCCGGCTTGTGTCATACATATAAACATTTCTCATCAATCTCTAGGTATCTATTACAGAAAACGGCATCAAAATCATTTTTGTTTATCTTCCTAGGGACAACACAGCAGATGCATCACTAAAGGAGGCTCCCCAAAAGAAAGACAGTAGCAGCAGCAGCAAGAGACGGACCATTTGCGCGACCTGTGGAAAGGACTTCGTGGACGAGCGGTCACTCATGTGGCACTCCATGCTACACACCAACGAAAGACCTTACACCTGTGATGTGAGTATGCGCACAAAAAAGAACTTGGTTTCAAAAATTTCAAAATGGTGGATCTTACACAAAATATAACTTTAAAATTACGCTGTCGGGTTTTGTTTGTTAAACATCCTGGGCCTTACCACAAAAAAATTAGACCAGTGTTGAACGCGTATTTTAGTAATGCATTCAACTCGGTTGACTTTGATGTACTTTTAGCTATCCTTCGGTCTCTTAACATCTCTTCTTCGGCAATATCCTGGTTTGATTCATACCTTCGGGGTCGCTCGCAGCGGGTCCGCTCTGATGAGACCTTCTCAGAATGGTGTGATCTTTCTGCGGGCGTTCCTCAAGGTGGCGTCCTTTCACCTCTTCTC
The DNA here is from genome assembly GCA_024500475.1 of Phthorimaea operculella. NCBI lineage: Eukaryota > Metazoa > Arthropoda > Insecta > Lepidoptera > Gelechiidae > Phthorimaea > Phthorimaea operculella. The sequence continues at coordinate 16,623 of JANFCV010000397.1, read as the reverse complement.
TTCTCAGTTTTCATCAACACAGTTACTTCTGTTATTTCTTCTAGCTTCCATCTTTATGCAGACGATTTGCAGATCTATCGTCATTTCACTACTGATGATATCAACAGTGCAACTGCGGCTATCAACAATGACCTCAGCAAAATTGCTGAATGGGCTGAATGTTTCGGACTTGTAGTCAACCCTTTAAAGTCTCAAGCCATGTTATTAGGTAGTTCCTATATGTGTAATCAGATAGACCCTCTCAGCATCCCACCTGTTGTTTATAACGGCACGTCTATAGGTTACACTAAAACTGCCAAAACCTTGGTATTCTGCTGATTCCAATCTCAGTTGGACTCCGCAGGTCAACGCTGTTAGCAGTAGGTATTTTATTCCTTTCATTCGCTTAAACGCCTTCAAAATTTTTACCTCTAAAACTAAGATCACTCTGGCTCAAACACTTCTTTTCCCCTTTTGACTACGCCGACACCTGCTATTTGGATGCCACGGAGTTGTTGAGCAAACTTGAGCGTCTTCAAAACCTCTGCATTAGGTTTATTTTCGGCTTACGCAAATATGATCACGTCTCACAGTTTCGCTCATAACTCAAGTGGCTTCCGATTCGGCAAAGAAGAAATGCTCACGTCCTCTTGTCTCTATAACGTTCTCACAATCCATCTTCTCCGTCTTATCTCAAAGAACGCTTTAGTTTTCTCGTCCGCCGGACAAGCCTGTCGCTCCCATGTAAGGACGATTCTGTCTATACCCATCCATCATTCCGACTTCTACAGTTATTCTTTTACTGTCCATGCGGCCAGACTGTGGAACTCCTCCCGCACACAGTGCGTGACAGCCCTTCTCTTTCTATTTTCAAAAACGAGTAAAGAGCACTATCTTTCTCTCTCCACTTAGTTAGTGTAGGTATATATTTATAATGTAGGTCTATTTATATACGTAAGTATTTGTATGTAAGTGTATCTTAAATTATAACATTATAGATTATTATTATATATATCTTAGTAAGTTGTACACGTTATCTGCCTCACTTTATGCCATATCACTACCCTAGGTCTGCTGGAAGAGATTTCATTTTAGAAATAAGCTGACCTGTTGTGTTTTGTTCAATATGTTATGTCCTATATGTTTTATTGTGTACAATAAACGGTTAAATAAAATAAATAAATAACGCGTGTCTAAAATAAAACTTCATACAAAAAAAACGCTAGACACGCGTTCAACACTGGTCTAACTTTTTTGTGGTAAGGCCCCCTAAGTTTAGCCCTCGATGGCCGAAAGAAACCCGGATTATGAAAAAGAAAGTATGCATGCTAGACAGCTAATATTTTCGAAGAAGTTGTTGGTATTGATACGATAATTCCTATCAGCTGGTAAGCTGGAAGACAATCCAATGTTTTTTTGAGTTAAGCTAGCCTTTGTACATGTTTTTTATGTAGGTATGTGTATTCTGGAAAATTTCCGTGTATAATGAAGAATATATAATTTCCGTGCACAGACCTGCGGGCGCGGCTTCATATCGGTGAACCGTCGCAACCAGCATATGGTCTGCGCACACACGCTGCCGACCAAACAGTGCCCGCTGTGTCCCGCGCTCTTCCACCTGCGATCCATGGTCAACTCGCACATCAAGAAGGTGGGTCACCATACAGTCCACTGCTGGACAATACAGTCCACTGCTGGACACACGATGCCGACCAAACAGTGCCCGCTGTGTCCCGCGCTCTTCCACCTGCGATCCATGGTCAACTCGCACATCAAGAAGGTGGGTCACCATACAGTCCACTGCTGGACAATACAGTCCACTGTTGGACACACGATGCCGACCAAACAGTGCCCGCTGTGTCCCGCGCTCTTCCACCTGCGATCCATGGTCAACTCGCACATCAAGAAGGTGGGTCACCATACAGTCCACTGCTGGACACACGATGCCGACCAAACAGTGCCCGCTGTGTCCCGCGCTCTTCCACCTGCGATCCATGGTCAACTCGCACATCAAGAAGGTGGGTCACCATACAGTCCACTGCTGGACAATACAGTCCACTGCTGGACACACGATGCCGACCAAACAGTGCCCGCTGTGTCCCGCGCTCTTCCACCTGCGATCCATGGTCAACTCGCACATCAAGAAGGTGGGTCACCATACAGTCCACTGCTGGACAATACAGTCCACTGCTGGACACACGATGCCGACCAAACAGTGCCCGCTGTGTCCCGCGCTGTTCCACCTGCGATCCATGGTCAACTCGCACATCAAGAAGGTGGGTCACCATACAGTCCACTGCTGGGCAATACAGTCCACTGCTGGACACACGATGCCGACCAAACAGTGCCCGCTGTGTCCCGCGCTGTTCCACCTGCGATCCATGGTCAACTCGCACATCAAGAAGGTGGGTCACCATACAGTCCACTTCTGGACAATACAGTCCACTGCTGGAGAATACAGTCCACTGCTGGACACACGATGCCGACCAAACAGTGCCCGCTGTGTCCCGCGCTCTTCCACCTGCGATCCATGGTCAACTCGCATCAAGAAGGTGGGTCACCATACAGTCCACTGCTGGACAATACAGTCCACTGCTGGACACACGATGCCGACCAAACAGTGCCCGCTGTGTCCCGCGCTCTTCCACCTGCGATCCATGGTCAACTCGCATCAAGAAGGTGGGTCACCATACAGTCCACTGCTGGACACTACAGTCCACTGCTGGACACGATGCCGACCAAACAGTGCCCGCTGTGTCCCGCGCTCTTCCACCTGCGGTCCATGGTCAACTCGCACATCAAGAAGGTGGGTCATCATCAGAAAGACGTCTTTCTGTTTTCTGTGGTCATCATCCTCCTGTCTTTATCCCAATTTATTTGGGGTCGGCGCAACATATTTTCTTTCATTCATTTCTATCAGCCATTTCATTGATTCATATCATCTTTTACACAATACATTCAAACTTTTTTATACCTTCCTCTCCTTCTGCGTCCATCTACATTCATATTCATTACCTTTTTGGTCACATGATTTTTATCCCTCCTCATAATAACATCAAGGTGGGTAATGTATTGGGATTTTAATGCAGTCACAGTGCTATATTATAAGACATTGTTCATTAGTGAAATAGTCTAAAAAATCATTTAATCGTCTCCTGAAATATTTTTTATACGAAATTGTTCAGTTTCACGGTCTGAATACACCATATCGGTATTCGGACAGCTGTCCCTTATGTATACAGGTGGACCATGGAGTGACGTCAATAAAGAGAAATTAGATTCCTCACATCTTGGGGTATTCGAAAATACCCCATGTATTTTCGCGATTATTTTTAGTATCCGAGTTATTCAACTTTTAAATTTGTATGGGAAAAACTCGAATGGCAGACATTTTTTATTTTCTTGTACGCTAAAAAGTATAAATCATAAAGATTGTGCTAGAAATCAACCGCGCGAGAAGCCCTTAGGTATACGGAAATAAAAAGGAAAGGAAAACTTACTGCCAGTTCGAGATTTTCCCATACAACTTTAAAAGTTGAATAACTCGAAACTAAAAATAATTGCGGAACATACATATGGTATTTTCGAATACCCCAAGATGTGAGGAATCTAATTTCTTTTTATTGACGTCACTCCATGGTCCACCCATCGTCTCTTGAAATATTTTTAATACGAAATTGTTAAGTTTCATGGTCTGAATGCACCTTATCAGTATTCAGAGAGCAATACCTTATATGTATGTATAGAAATCGTCTCCTGAAATGTTTTATACGAAATTCTTCAGTTTCATGGTCTGAATGCACTTTATCAGTATTCAGAGAGCAATACCTTACATTTTGTGTATAGAAATCGTCTCCTGAAATGATTTTATACGAAATTCTTCAGCTTCATGGTCTGAATGCACCCTATCAGTATTCGGAGAGCTGTACCTTACATACAGTCCAGCATAAAAGGAGACAAAAAATGAGCGGCACTTTGTATGAAATTGCAAAATTAAATGGCAACATTTAATATAAATGGCGACAATTTAGTATGACTTTTTTTAGTTCCATTTCATTTATTGTCAAGACTTTTTTGCCAGAATGAATGTATAGTTGATGTATTGTTGCAGGTACACTTACGCACGCACAAGCGTCGCAACCGCGCGAGCAAGCACCGAGACGCGCGCGTGCACTGGCGCACCCAGCCCGTGCCGATTGAAGAACTCAGTGTCGATATACAGCACCGCACCATACAGCTGCAGACCAAACTACGACCTATCGTCGCCTGCAACACGAGACGTGACTGACATTCCCTCGGCTGACCTAGTTTCCTCGGTGTTTCAATAGATGTCGCTGTTAGTTTTAAAGTGGACATACAACACCGCACCATACAGCTGCAGACCAAACTACGACCTATCGTCGCCTGCAACACGAGACGTGACTGACATTCCCTCGGCTGACCTAGTTTCCTCGGTGTTTCAATAGATGTCGCTGTTAGTTTTAAAGTGGACATACAACACCGCACCATACAGCTACAGACCAAACTACACGACCTATCGTCGCCTGCAACACGAGACGTGACTGACATTCCCTCGGCTGACCTAGTTTCCTCGGTGTTTCAATAGATGTCGCTGTTAGTTTTAAAGTGGACATACAACACCGCACCATACAGCTGCAGACCAAACTACGACCTATCGTCGCCTGCAACACGAGACGTGACTGACATTCCCTCGGCTGACCTAGTTTCCTCGGTGTTTCAATAGATGTCGCTGTTAGTTTTAAAGTGGACATACAACACCGCACCATACAGCTGCAGACCAAACTACACGACCTATCGTCGCCTGCAACACGAGACGTGACTGACATTCCCTCTGCTGATTTAGTTTCCTCGGTGTTCCAATAGATGTCGCTGTTAGTTTTAAAGTGGACATACAACACCGCACCATACAGCTGCAGACCAAACTACACGACCTATCGTCGCCTGCAACACGAGACGTGACATTCACTTGGCTGACCTAGTTTCCTCGGTGTTTCAATAGATGTCGCTGTTAGTTTTAAAGTGGACATACAACACCGCACCATACAGCTGCAGACCAAACTACGACCTATCGTCGCCTGCAACACGAGACGTGACTGACATTCCCTCGGCTGACCTAGTTTCCTCGGTGTTTCAATAGATGTCGCTGTTAGTTTTAAAGTGGACATACAACACCGCACCATACAGCTACAGACCAAACTACGACCTATCGTCGCCTGCAACACGAGACGTGACTGACATTCCCTCGGCTGACCTAGTTTCCTCGGTGTTTCAATAGATGTCGCTGTTAGTTTTAAAGTGGACATACAACACCGCACCATACAGCTGCAGACCAAACTACACGACCTATCGTCGCCTGCAACACGAGACGTGACTGACATTCCCTCGGCTGACCTAGTTTCCTCGGTGTTTCAATAGATGTCGCTGTTAGTTTTAAAGTGGACATACAACACCGCACCATACAGCTACAGACCAAACTACGACCTATCGTCGCCTGCAACACGAGACGTGACTGACATTCCCTCGGCTGACCTAGTTTCTCGGTGTTTCAATAGATGTCGCTGTTAGTTTTAAAGTGGACATACAACACCGCACCATACAGCTGCAGACCAAACTACACGACCTATCGTCGCCTGCAACACGAGACGTGACTGACATTCCCTCGGCTGACCTAGTTTCCTCGGTGTTTCAATAGATGTCGCTGTTAGTTTTAAAGTGGACATACAACACCGCACCATACAGCTGCAGACCAAACTACACGACCTATCGTCGCCTGCAACACGAGACGTGACTGACATTCCCTCGGCTGACCTAGTTTCCTCGGTGTTTCAATAGATGTCGCTGTTAGTTTTAAAGTGGACATACAACACCGCACCATACAGCTGCAGACCAAACTACGACCTATCGTCGCCTGCAACACGAGACGTGACTGACATTCCCTCTGCTGATTTAGTTTCCTCGGTGTTCCAATAGATGTCGCTGTTAGTTTTAAAGTGGACATACAACACCGCACCATACAGCTGCAGACCAAAATACTATCCCTATCGTCGCCTGCAACACGAGACGTGACTGACATTCCCTCGGCTGACCTAGTTTCCTCGGTGTTTCAATAGATGTCGCTGTTAGTTTTAAAGTGGACATACAACACCGCACCATACAGCTGCAGACCAAACTACACGACCTATCGTCGCCTGCAACACGAGACGTGACTGACATTCCCTCGGCTGACCTAGTTTCCTCGGTGTTTCAATAGATGTCGCTGTTAGTTTTAAAGTGGACATACAACACCGCACCATACAGCTGCAGACCAAACTACACGACCTATCGTCGCCTGCAACACGAGACGTGACATTCCCTCGGCTGACCTAGTTTCCTCGGTGTTTCAATAGATGTCGCTGTTAGTTTTAAAGTGGACATACAACACCGCACCATACAGCTACAGACCAAACTACACGACCTATCGTCGCCTGCAACACGAGACGTGACTGACATTCCCTCGGCTGACCTAGTTTCCTCGGTGTTTCAATAGATGTCGCTGTTAGTTTTAAAGTGGACATACAACACCGCACCATACAGCTGCAGACCAAACTACACGACCTATCGTCGCCTGCAACACGAGACGTGACTGACATTCCCTCGGCTGACCTAGTTTCCTCGGTGTTTCAATAGATGTCGCTGTTAGTTTTAAAGTGGACATACAACACCGCACCATACAGCTGCAGACCAAACTACACGACCTATCGTCGCCTGCAACACGAGACGTGACTGACATTCCCTCGGCTGACCTAGTTTCCTCGGTGTTTCAATAGATGTCGCTGTTAGTTTTAAAGTGGACATACAACACCGCACCATACAGCTGCAGACCAAACTACACGACCTATCGTCGCCTGCAACACGAGACGTGACTGACATTCCCTCGGCTGACCTAGTTTCCTCGGTGTTTCAATAGATGTCGCTGTTAGTTTTAAAGTGGACATACAACACCGCACCATACAGCTGCAGACCAAACTACACGACCTATCGTCGCCTGCAACACGAGACGTGACTGACATTCCCTCGGCTGACCTAGTTTCCTCGGTGTTTCAATAGATGTCGCTGTTAGTTTTAAAGTGGACATACAACACCGCACCATACAGCTGCAGACCAAACTACGACCTATCGTCGCCTGCAACACGAGACGTGACTGACATTCCCTCGGCTGACCTAGTTTCCTCGGTGTTTCAATAGATGTCGCTGTTAGTTTTAAAGTGGACATACAACACCGCACCATACAGCTGCAGACCAAACTACACGACCTATCGTCGCCTGCAACACGAGACGTGACTGACATTCCCTCCTGACCTAGTTTCCTCGTGTTTCAATAGATGTCGCTGTTAGTTTTAAAGTGGACATACAACACCGCACCATACAGCTGCAGACCAAACTACACGACCTATCGTCGCCTGCAACACGAGACGTGACTGACATTCCCTCGGCTGACCTAGTTTCCTCGGTGTTTCAATAGATGTCGCTGTTAGTTTTAAAGTGGACATACAACACCGCACCATACAGCTGCAGACCAAACTACACGACCTATCGTCGCCTGCAACACGAGACGTGACTGACATTCCATCGTCTGACCTAGTTTCCTCGGTGTTTCAATAGATGTCGCTGTTAGTTTTAAAGTGGACATACAACACCGCACCATACAGCTGCAGACCAAACTACACGACATAGTCGCCTGCAACACGAGACGTGACTGACATTCCCTCGGCTGACCTAGTTTCCTCGGTGTTTCAATAGATGTCGCTGTTAGTTTTAAAGTGGACATACAACACCGCACCATACAGCTGCAGACCAAACTACGACCTATCGTCGCCTGCAACACGAGACGTGACTGACATTCCCTCGGCTGACCTAGTTTCCTCGGTGTTTCAATAGATGTCGCTGTTAGTTTTAAAGTGGACATACAACACCGCACCATACAGCTACAGACCAAACCACGACCTATCGTCGCCTGCAACACGAGACGTGACTGACATTCCCTCGGCTGACCTAGTTTCCTCGGTGTTTCAATAGATGTCGCTGTTAGTTTTAAAGTGGACATACAACACCGCACCATACAGCTGCAGACCAAACTACACGCACCCGACTCACTTATATCGCAAAATAGAGAGTTTACTGAAGTTTCACTCGACCTATTTAGGATTGTCACATGTTACATAGCCAAGATTGCTAAATTGATACAAGAACGTCATATTTATAATTCTGAGCCAACTTTAAATCTATCTAAGAAATATGACGTTCGTAACTATCTTCTCAATTACCTTGAGTTCCCCAGAGATTCGAAGTCAGTAAGCGTCAAAATCATCGCTAGTACTGAGTGAGCCATCTATCTGTAAAGGCGTCCCGAGTGCTGTCTCTTTATTTTGTGCTCATATCGTCGTCCACAACACGAACAGACGTAACTGTCATTTTATTCTAAAATAAAGAGTACCTGATTGACCGAGTTTCCTCGACATCCATTGAAATACTCAACTGTTAGTTTTACAACACCGCACCATACAGCTGCAGACCGACTCCCTCATAACCTCGCCCACAACACGAGACGTGACATCAGTCAAAAGCTAAGTTTTGAAAACTTCCAATATTTTCACCGCAGGCAGGATTTGAACCTGCGACCTTCGGCATCAGTACTGCCGACGCCTTAACCAACTGGGCTACCGCGGTTCTAATCGAGCCCGCGAAATTAAGGAAGTATATCTTGTCCACTATCGCGTGGATGGGCTCCATCTACCGGAATAGTTTTGCAACTAATTCCAAGTGACTAATTCATTCTTTACAGATTGAATGTAGTCAAAGCGATGAAAATTGTTTACCTAACACGAGCAGTGTTTAAAATTTGGTATTCAGAAAACTAAGTCTTTATTTTAGCATAACATTGGTATGTTAGGCTAAAATAAAGACCTAGTTTTCTCTTTCCCTACCTAATCGACATACAGCACCGCACCATACAGCTGCAGACCAAACGCACCCGACTCACTCATAATTCATCGCCCACAACACAAATAGACGTAACATGGGATACGTAAGACGTAACGTTACGAAAAGACGTTTATTTTATGCTAAAATATAAGTTATAGGTACGTGAGACGTGCGACATCACGACGCTTGAAACCGTTTCCAAATAAAATGTATGAAACAGTAGTGACCAATCTACACGGGAGCTGACGCGCGTCGCATAGGTGACGATCGCTTGTCTGACAAAATGTCATGTTGAGTGTCGCGTCGCACATCTATTCTGTGGAGCTTGCCCCTTAGCTATTGTAATGCCAGCGACACTATACTGGTGCTATACTGTCATTCTATTGCCACTGTGATTTTCTAAGGGCCCTTTTCCTGTCATGCGTATTTTCGCACGCGCGCGGATCTGGTCCGCATGCGGGCCGCACGCATCTTATCTTTTGATACATGTTTTTCCTATCATGCGGCTAGCACGCGCGCGGAACGCGGATTGACGCAAACGAAATCCCTGTACTGCGTGTGACCAGGAGCGTGCTATCATCCGCATGCGGACCAGATCCGCGCGCGTGCGAAAATACGCATGACAGGAAAAGGGCCCTAAAGTGTACTACCAGAAAACGGACTGTTCAAACCTGGAATGGATTTCCTTGTGGGTAGTGCAATGGAAACGTTTTTTAACAACAGTGTTCAGAATCATGTAAAATTTTTACTTATGTATATTTTATTTATTTGTATATAGGGTGAAATGAAATAAAATAAATGTTTTTCAAAAACTATTTCAACAGCATTTATTATTTAAAAAAAACTTTACTATACTAACCTTGCGCAGGTACAGAATGGATTCGAATTAGCAACATTACTATTTGCATACATATGACATATGACTAGGATGTCAACATTGCCAATACGTGAGTCATTCTTTATCTGCGCAAGTTTATAAAAAAGTGAAAAAGTAAAATACTTAAACTAAGACCTATATTTTTGTCTTTAAACGAATTTATAATTATTTCTTGGGATGAAGACAAACTAACGAATTACAGACAAACATTGACCGCGTTTAAAAAGTCATACGTGTGCCTTGACAACATAACGTGTATAAAGTACATAACATGCTAAGTCAAAAATATACTGCTGGTGATAAACTTTATATTACAGTACAGTGCAAACAATTATGTTGCCATTTCGGGTCCCTTTTATGAATCAGGTTCTAGTTCTAAAGTCCATTCGGTTGCCGCGACGACAATGTCATTCCCTTCGGTCGAAGATTCCCTTAGATAACGTCAAATTTAAATGGGATATTATAAATTGCATATCAAATAAATAATCGCCTATCAATACATATTCATCATTTATATTTTTTTACATCAAATATCTTACTTCACTACAAATAAACTAAATGTTTAACAAAACATAAACTGCAGATAATTCGAAATATTACATCAATACGACATAACTTTTTCCTCATATGCAATACAGATAAATTTATTTTTGTACAAAATACTACATACATAGCATGAATACTGACTGCACAGCAAATTTTCCATATTTCATAGCAAAATAACTATCCTAGTCGCATATTAATCAGTAAACATACATAAGTAAACATAAGTTTATAGGTCCGTTAGGAATAGCCTAACCGAACCTGGCGCGGACAGCGCCAGGTTAGGATAGGATTAGAATTTGACCACAACGCACGAGCTGAGTGAGCGGAGCGAGCGTGCCAGCGGCCGGCGATGTGCCAGAAGTACGCTATGCGCGTCATCAATTTAAAATATGATTATCGATGTGTATGATTAACGATGATGGTTCATCTCTAATAAAAACTGCTGTAAATAATATAAAAAGAAGCTATATTAAAAGAAAAAGAGTTAACAGGTATAATGTGCATTAAGATTATTAGCTTTGCATTGATGAAAAAGCTTTTGCTTTATAGTCTAGTAACTAACGTCACAGCTATTCGGATTGACCCATGAAGCTGAAAATCGGCATGTAGGTACTTCTTGACCTCCTGATCAAAATTAGACATGGAGCCAGCGGGCTCACCCCCTCCTTTACAAGGTGTAACTCTTGAAGTAATTGACTTGGAGGGTAGTTTTTATTTCGTATCGTGCGTAAAACTCATTTAAAGCTTATTGTGCCTTCAAAATTACCTTTAGGCACGGGCCCAAAATCCCGAAAAGTGGGGAAGTGGTGCCCGCTGGGCTCCATGTCTAATTTTGATCAGGAGGTCAGAAGTACCGCACCGATTTTCAGCTTCATGGTCAATCCGAATAGTTATAACCAGCTATTGACGTTAGTTAAGACTATTAAAAAATCGCTGTACGCTGCGAAAATAAATTGTAGTGTGTTTAGTGATATTTTGAGTTGAATATTATGCTGTGCAACCAGTAATTTTGATGGGAATTTGGAATCTTATTGCATAGAAAAGTGATTTGCGTTTAAATACTACCCAATTTAAATTACATTGTCACCGCGGCATTATCTAAGCGAGTGGACTTTACCGGCGCCTGGCTGACCTGATGAATCTTTATCTTAAATTAAGATATCTCATCATGAATCTTTATCTTAAATTAAGATAAAGATTCATGATGAATAAAGATTAAGATTAAGATTCTTAATGCTCGTCACGAAGCGACGATTTAGCGACATCTAGCAGTAGTTGTATACAACTTAATACATGGTTAGTGTACATGTCCACATTATTTATAGTAGGAATTCAAACCATATAACGAAGTTATTGCTTATACCAATGTATTGGGATTTCTAATGCACTTACTCACAGTGCTTCACATAAATGAAAATAAAAAATGTTGAAAAAACTAATTTTTAACTTTTCTTCTACTTACTTCTACAACTATTACTAAATGTCTGATTTTTGGAATGCACACTTTACTTAAAAGTCAATCGTTCATCGTTCATTGTTCACGTCGTTCTTTATTGTGTCGTACATCCTCTGTCGGCCATAGTTATGCTTTACAATACAATGCCGTACATTACCGGGAGTAACGGAAAGGGTATAACAAGCGATAGAGGTCAAGGTACTCATGAAACTAAACAACTTTCCCCATGAAACACGGTTCGAAATATGAAAAACATATTTGGACCTCCCATAGTAAATCAATTATCTGATCGGAGATTTTGTATGGGAGGTCCAAATTTCTTCATAATTAGACCCATGTTCCATGGGAAAGTTGTTCAGTTTCATGCGTCCTTGACCTCCTTTCGGCTTATTCTTTCTGTTACTCCTGTATAGGAGGGTCAAGATCTAGATAACGTGAGTGACCTTCGCACGAGTCCTCGTATTGCAGGTACGCGCGGAAACTACGCGTCACGCAGCGGAGGCCTAAATTGCTGATTCCGACGTCCTTGAGAGCCGTTTGGCGGTCAAGCAAGAATCAATTTTATTTAAATCACGATAATGTTAGTCTTAGCTGGTGAAAACAGATTGAGCAATAAGGCGCAAATTTTCTCCCAACCCCAAGTTTTAAATGCATCGGCCGTCAACAACAACCCTAAATTGTAAGGCTTCGATTTTTTCAGACTGTAATATTTTACAGTAATATGCACTAACATTTATTGAATCGTATTACATAGTTTTTGTCCGGCTTTGGTTTCAATGACAAGAAATTCGAAACCTTAAAATGGAATTGATCATGAGTTTGCGTGAGAGACTGTACAATCGATAGTTCGGTATCACTACTGGGGTATTCTATTATTTAAGGAGCGTGCCTTTAGAGAATATTTAAGCAAGCTATAGAGTGTGCGTATCGCCCCGCGCAGTACTGTCAAAACGTAAACAGTTGTTCCTAGATACCTACGTCAAATTTGTGAGAAATTATATTCAATAGTGTTATCACTGGCGTTTTGCTATTGCTACTGACGGACAGAGAGATTGTGTGCTTGCCATTACCTACCATGCTAACATTTTAGGCGCACTCTATAGCTTGCTTATACTGGATGTTACAAAACAACAACAATAAAGCTGAAAGTATCTTGACCAGGTACCCAAAAAACTGGACAACTTTGTGTGGAAGTATGGAAAAAAAGATTAGGACCTTCTAAACAAAATGAACTCAAATTGTGTAGGAGCTTTATTGGTTGTTTTGTAACGTTGTATATTACCCATAAAACTGAACAACTTTGTGTCGAAAGATGGAAAAAATTAGTACCTTCCATACAAAATGAACTCAAATTGTATAGGAGCTTTATTAGTTGTTTTGTAACACGTTGTATATTACTCTAAGGCTATTCTACTATTGTATTGGAATTTTTAATGCTCTCACAGCGCTATATTATTCTCATAAATTAAATAACGAGAAAATTGAAAAATTTACTAGCGACCGCCGGGCCCGTTAGCCCGTTTAGGCGCCCGTAGCTCAGTTGGTAGAGCGGTGGAACGTTGATCCACAGTCTCGGGTTCATGTCCCGGCAGTCGCTAGAATTTTTCAATTTTCTCATTATTTAATTTATCTATTTATAATCAGGCCCAACGTTATCAGTATTCCTCTGCCATGACGAGGGTGAGGAGCGCCGTCCACCCGGTGAAGGGTCGGCAGCCCTGCCCGCGGCCCGTCTCCCGAGTACTGCTCCATAAGTACCGGGCGCTTGTATCAGTTCAGATACAACCACTCTATAGTGTGCTTACGACAGATTGTAAATTAGCGAGAAATATTATAATCATCTTCAAATGTTCTCATGACCAAGACAATAAACACTTTTCTTTCTAACTATATTTTCTATTTATGACGTATTAAAAAAGTAGCATAGCGGGACCAAGGGTAATCTAGCGTTGTTTGTAGTTTCACGGTGACATATAGATACCGGAGTAACAAAAGGGTACAACAAGGCGTAAAGAGGTCAAGTATTCAAGAAACCGAACAACTCTCCCTAAAAAACATGGGTCGAAATATGAAAAGAAAAGCATTGGACCTTATCGACAATTTTTTTCATATTTCGACCCATGTTCCATAGGGAAGTTTGTTTAGTTTCACGAGTGTCTTCACCTCTTTTCGGCTTATGTACCCTTTGATACTCCCAGTGTTACTATAAGATTCTACTATTGTTGAAGCATCCTGCCCTACGTAGCAGTGTGTAATCAGTACTCCTCCGCCATGACGAGGGTGAGGCGCCGTCCACCCGGTGAAGGGTCGGCAGCCCTGCCCGCGGCCGGTCTCCCAGTATTGCTCACACAACTACCCGGAGCGATTGTATCAGTTCAGATACAACCACTCGTCAGTTTGCTTATATATGACACAGTGACATTACAAGCAACGCTTGATTATAATCTATCTCGCAAAATTAAAATATTATTACACAAATTCAACGTATTATTTTTGAGTAGATTACAATATAATAAACTAAACCAGTAAAATTGCGATACGATACGCAGATCGCGTTCTGATTGGTCTAGTCAAGCAACATGTTGCCAGCGACGCCATGATTGTTTCACAGCTGATTGCTGTTTCGTTGGTTCTCGAACGTTACCAAAATAAAAACGCGAGTTGTCAATTTCACCGATTTACTTCGTAATATTGTAATCTTCTGAAAATTAATATGTTAAATTGTGATCCGTGTGTATGTCTTACAATATTTCCAAAGATTGTAAATTTAGCGCAAAATATTATAATCCAGCGTTGTTTGTAATTTCACGGTGACAGTGACATATGTATATAAAAGCTAAGGTGCGCGTATCGTGCGCCGTGTCAAAACGTTGTATGTGTTGTTCCCTATATATAGTGTTATCACTGGCGGCGTTGCTACTGATGGGCAGAGAAGGCTATTCTACTATTATTAAGCATCCTGCCTTAGCAGTGTGTAATCAGTACTCTCTCTCCATGACGGGGGTGAGGCGCCGTCCACTGGTGAAGGGTCGGCAGCCCTGCGCGGCCGGTCTCCCCAGAGTACTGCTCCTGCACGGAGCGATTGTATCAGTTCAGATACAACCACTCGTCAGTTTGCTTATATCACAGTCAAATTACAAACGACGATTGATTATAATCAATCTCGCTAAATTACATCTGTCGTAATATTGTAAAACATATATGGATCACAATTGAACGTATGGATTTTCAGAAGAATTCAAGTAAATCGGCAAAATTGACAACTTGCGTTTTGTTTCGTTAACGTTCGAAACAGCAATCAGGCAATCTGTGAAACAATCATGGCGTCGCTGGCAATATGATGCTTGTTTTGTAATTTCACGGTGACAGTGACATAATATGTATATAAGCAAGTTAAAGAGTGCGCGTATCGTCTTGCACGGTACTGTCAAAACGTATGTAGTTGTTCCTATATAACTAGTGTTATCACTGGCGGCGATTTGCTACTGATGGGCAGAGAGAAGGGTATTCTACTATTATTGTAGCATCCTGCCCACGGCAGTGTGTAATCAGTACTCCTCTGCCATGACGAGGTGAGGCGCGCGTCCACGGTGAAGGGTCGGCAGCCCTGCCCGCGGGTCTCCCCGAGTACTGCTCACACAACTACCGGAGCGTTTGTATCAGTTCAGATACAACCACTCTATAGTCTGCTTATATTTATGACAGGTAAAATTACAATCAACGCTTTTGATTATAATCTATTTCGTTAAATTATAATATTATTATTCAAATACAACGTAGATTACAATATAACAAACTAAACTTGTAAGTGATACGATACGCAGATCGCGTTCTGATTGGTCAAGTCAAGCACCATGTTGCCAGCGACGCCATGATTGTTTCACAGCTTGCCTGATTGCTGTTTCGTTCGTTCTCAAACGTTACCGAAATAAAAACGCGAGTTGTCAATTTCACCGATTTACTTCATAATATTGTAATCAACTGAAAAATAATAGGTTAAATTGTGATCCGTGTGTATGTCTTACAATATTACGACAGATTCTAATTTAGCGAGAAATATTATAATCAGCGTTGTTTGTAATTCATAGTGACATTATATGGGTGAAATTTTACTAGTGACCGATAACGAGAAACTCAGAACCGGCTGGTGATAAGGAACAACTTTACAACTCGTATTCTATTATTGAAGCATGCCCTACTTAGCGGTGTGTAATGTACTTCTCCGCCATGACGAGTGAGGGGCGCCGTCCACCCGTGAAGGGTCGGCAGCCCTGCTGCGCGGTCTCCCGAGTACTGCTCCATAAGTACCCGGAGCGTTTGTAGCAGTTCAGATACAACCACTCGTCAGTTTGCTTATATATGTCACAGTAACATTACAAACAACGCTTGATTATCAACATCAACAATGGTACAACATACGTACCAGCTCAACTTAAAGTTCTCAACCTATACATAGCTGGTTTACAGGAGTTATAATCTATCTCGCTAAGTTATAATATTATTATTCAAATTCAACGTATTATTTTTCAATAGATTACAATATAACAAACTAAACTCGTAAAATTGTGATACGATACGCATCTTGCGTTCTGATTGGTCAATTCAAGCATCGTAATATTGTAATCAAATGAAAATTAACACGTGAAATTGTGATCCGTGTGTATGTCTTACAATGTTACGACAGATTGGATTTAGCGAGAAATATTATAATCCAGCGTTGTTTGTAATTTCACGGTGACAGTGACATATGTATCAAGCAAGCTAAAGAGTGCGCGTATCGTCC